>JAAEAF010010623.1:0-39160 GCA_011037195.1 Triatoma infestans | reverse complement strand
CCACCCGCACAAGAATAGAAACCATTGTAACCGTCATAATTGAGTTGATGTGGATTATTGAATGAAATCTCTTGTTCAGTGGGGAGGAATCTCAATTATTGTTATTAACAACTCTATTTTGTTCGTTCTGTGTTAGTAAGTTGGTTCGATCTTCATTTTTTTTATTTGATCACATTTGTTGTTTCATCGAATATAAATGTTTTGAAATCCCCCAGAGTAGGAAGAAAAAAAAAAAAAATGATTTGTATCTCAGATACGAAAAATTGCCGGAGACTCAAAATCGAGATTTCGTTTAACGGAAGTGCGACTACATTAAATAATTTGTTTGCCGGTTTTCACGATTTTTTTTCAGAATAGCTCCAAGTTTTTTTTTTTAATTTCATACTAAGTACGTACAGGTAGATTCTATAAAGGTTGGCAAATAATGCCTATGCCAAGCGACCTCTACGGGTTATCTAGGGCACCACCCGTACGGGTTATCTAGGGCGCGATAAAAGACAGAAATATTACTGGAAAGACAGCCATTAGACTCCTCTTCCGCAACTCCAAATTGTCCACCAAAAACCAAAATTAATCCACTACAAAGTTGTAATCCGTCCGATGCTCACTTATGCCTGTTCAGCTTGGAGCTTTACATCTAAGAGCAACCTTTCCAAACTCCAAATTGTCAGAAATAAATTCCTCCATTTTGCTACTGACATTCCCCGCTACACACGTATATCACATCTTCACGAACTAACTGACACATTCACAATAAGTACTGACTACATTACAAACCGACTAATAAAACTTCTGACTAACTCCGCTGTTCACCCAAACCTTCTTTGCCGGTCCATAGCCAGTTATGATATGACACGTAATTATAGGCATAAGCGTATCAAAAATATCCTTAGAAACTAACTTTTCATAAAGTCATTGGGTTTTTCGTTTCTTTTTCCTTCTTCCCAAGTAATTGTAATTAATTAAACTTATCCTATAGTTAAGCTCACTGCTGGGTGTAGTGCTATGCGCATTTATATACTCCTTTCAAAAGGTTTTATGTATATATGAAACTATAACATACTGTTATGATATATATGTATGATATGAAAATGGGGGGGTGAATGGAACATTTCAATTCCCGAATGAGTGCCGAACGTTTACGGTGACAGTCGAACTAGTTACCTTAATATTATTGTCAAAAATCATGTGTGTTCGAATGAATTATTATTTGTTGTTTTACTTTCTCTTACTCCAAGTAAGAGGAAGTATTGTAATCGTGCCAAATTTTCGATATCAAGTTTTCACCGGAAATATCCGTTTTCAGGTCCCCTGAGTATAAAAAAGTGGTTTTTACAAATGGATTTCGTGTGTGAACTGCATAGTTAAAAAACTGCAGAAAGTTGAAACTTGACGCCTTGAAAGGTGATTCTGTTTAGGCATCAGCATGGGATTTGACAGTGTGTTATCTGTCAAAATTCCTCAACCGGAAGTACCACTTTACTAATTGTTTCTTTTTTTACTTTTTTGCGTTTTACTCAAAAATGGCTTTGGCGATTTTCTTCAAATTTGTTTTATCAACTACACATACAAACAGTATGTTATATAGTTTTATATGTATGTATTATATATATATATGACATATATATACATACATACATACATACATACATATATATGATAAACTATCATATAAATATATATGTGTGTAAATAACTTGTAAATAAAAATTCTATTCTAACTGTGGCACCCATCACCTACAAATTAGCGTACACTTCTGTAAAGTGGTACTTCCGGTTAGGAACTTTGACAGATCACTTCCTGTCGGATTCGATGGTGATACCCAAATGGAATGTCATATTTAAACATTCCGCGATTTTCCGTTTATGCACCATGCTGCTCATACATACTACTTACATACACATACAGAAAATTGTGAGTAAAGTGACGCACAACCCCCCCCCATAACACACACACACACACACACACACACACACAAACATACAGACCATTTCATAAAAATCACTTTTTCTGACTCAGGGGACCTCAAAACTTATATTTCCAGTGAAAACTCAATTTTGGAAATCAGGACACAAATGCTATACTTGCTTCCTCTTTAGTAGTGAAAGAAAATAATATATATAGAAATTACAAAACTTTAAATACTAAAAATACCATAATAAAACCGTTGAAATTTTTCAGGGTTCAAAACTTTTCCAAACTCATTCATTATAAACTAAAGGAATTTAAAAAAAAAAAAAAATGAGTCTTAAAACGTTATATTGTGAAAACCTTTCTCTTCATATTGCGGAGAGAGTTTTTGAATACATAACATTTTTTTTTCATTCAATAATTCTTTTATCTCTTTATTTATTTATTTTTTTAAATTTTTATCCAAAGTGTTTTTTTGTGAGAACAAATGTATGGGAGAAATTCTTGCCCTTTTGTTGCTCATATTTTATTTATTTCACAAGCTATTATATTAAATAATATAACATTATTTTGATGTTGAATATCCTGGGGGAGTATATAATCTTCCTAAATTTATAGCCGGAGTCCCTTATTTGGGGTTAGATTACTGTTAGATCAAATGGCTCCCCTATTGTGTTCTTCCAGTATTTACTCTTACTTCTCTCCGCTTATGTTTGATAAATTAAGTACTCCAAGAGCCCTTTTACAGTTATGTAAGAAATTGTGTTTACCACTTCTCAACCTTCGCTTCAAACAAGGGTGGGAATGGGGTAGATTCTCTGTTTATGATTTCTGTTTTCCATGGAGGTGAAACCATCTCAAATTTACAAACTGAATGCTTAAAAATAGATAGAAATTCTAGAATCGTTGCAAACTTCTACAAGTGGGTTAGGTTAATTAATTAAAAAAAGTGATTTGCAGCGTTAGAGACGCAGATTAATCCTTGTTTCATTTGCATAAATTGAATTTCTTCAGTGGGAGAGAATACACTTATTCTTGTTTGCTATACATATATTTTGGTGCTTCAAGATGTTGAAAAATTCTTCTCATACACAGCTTGAATGTCGCCTATTTCTGATTTCTTTTTATTTGTATCTTTAATGGTGTCCATTAATAGGCATCAAATATTACACCGATTCTTAGAATTGAACACATTAAGACATAGAATTTTTTATTCCAGGCATAAAACAAAAATCTGGTGTGAAACAATCACACAACTTTCTCTTAATCTAATTAATACAATTTAATCAAGAAATTTACTTTAAAATTGCAACCTTTAAAATGTTTTTATAGGGTGGTCATAAAAATGATAGTGTATACCTAAGCGGCCTTAGGTTGGAACACATTATGTCATAACCAACAAAGCTTGTGTATATTTAAATTTAAAATAACTGACAGATCCCTAAGAACACCCTCTGAAATCAATTTTTTACCAAAAAGTAAGAAAAGTATTGTATTGTAATCGTGTCAAATTTTCGATATTTAGTTTTCACCGGAAATATCCGTTTTGAGGTCCCTTGAGTCCAAAAAAAGGGTTAAGTCCAGAAAATGGTGCGTGCGCGTGTGTGTGTGTATGTATGTGAACAGCATAGCTCAAAAAGCGAAAAATCGTAGAAAGTTCAAACTTGATATTCCGTTTAGATATCACCGAGGGATCTGACAGTACGTTATCTGTCAAAATACCTACACCGGAAGTACCACTTTACTAGTTTTTTTTTTTTTCACTTTTTTGCGATTTTCTCAAAAAATGGCTCCAACGATTTTCTTGAAACTTGGGTACATTAACTACACATCCCAAAAGCTATAACTTTTATTTGTAACATTTCTCCGGAAAAATTCATTTAAGGGTATGGTACTTTTTGGGGAGGGGTAGGGTTAGATTTTCCTCTATAGTGTTATTTCAGTTTATTAGACAATTCTGTCATCTAAATAATGTTAATTAGAATTAAATATGTTGTTGAAATTCGGAGTTTGAGAAAAAAAATCGGATGACCGGAAGTGCCATTTACTTTGGCACTTTACTAAATGATTTTTTTTCACTTTTTCACGATTTTCTCAAAAATGGGTCCGACGATTTTCTTGAAACTTCCCATATAAACTACACATTCTATCTAGGTAGCGAGCATTCCAGGTAAAAAAAAAAAATCATTGCATCTGTTTTCAAGAAAATTCCGAATACGTATTCTGTAAAAAACGCATTTCCGGTTAACAGATTTTCTTCAGATTTGGAATTCTGTTAATACTCCTAATGCGTAATAATATTATGTTGGTAGTGAAACAAAAAAATCATACATTTAACGGAAGTGATACATTAGAGGAAAACATAACGCTACTCAAGCGAGACCATCCAAAAAATCAGTTTTTCAGAGAAAATTTGAAAAATTTTGAGAAAATCACCAAAAAAAAAAAAAAAAATGAAAAAAACACTCAGTAAATCGCACTTCCGGTTGATGGATTTTGCACAAAATCCTTCGCATCTGATGCGGTCGTAGTAACCTAAAGGAAATACAAAGTTTCATGTTCTTGGGATTTATTGTTTTTAAAATATTTTTATTAACACACACAGATTATTTTTGCAAGATATTAAGTCAGAAAGCAAAAATTCTTAGAGAGATGGACAAATGTCTAAATGTATTTCGGGGGATTCTGCCAAAATTAGGTAAATTGTGAGATTTATTTTAATTAAACACATCACATCAAATCTGTAAACATTTGTCTCCATTGCTCATAAAACAATGGCTATTGAATTATGTAAACTGAAATTTTAATTACATTTAAATGAACACAACTTTTACTAATGAAATTAATGAAAATTAATACACCTATTATTATTATTATTAAAAAACAATATGAACACAGAACATTTGACGATGATATTCCTTATTTTACCATGGAAGTTCTTTTATTTAAAACACTTCCTTATTCACCCCTTTTTGTATTGTAATGAAAATCTTAAGACACTAGCATGAAAACCACCCCTATCTTTTTTCTTTAAGTGGATTTTCATTAAAGTTAACCCCCCTTGACTTTATATTTTATTAATTGATCATACTTCAAAGTTTGAAGTTTGAAGAAAACTTCTATTTTACCCTCCTTATTATATAGACTAGTAATTACTTTTTGTTTTATCTCACGCACTGATGGTTATCATTTTTTTTTTTCACTTATTGATTTATTAATAATGGTTTGATAAAAACTTTTTATTTGTATTTGTGTATTTTTCTGCTTAATTGGTGAATAATAATTAATAATTTTCTAACCATGAAATTTAAAAACTGATGGAACATTAGGCAAAGAGGAACGAATAGCGAAGTTCACTTAAAAATTTCAACAAGTCAGCTATTACTTAATTATTACTATAATTATACACCTGAATAATTATAAATGTAATTGAGCAAAACTTTCCACTGAAATATTGAATAGAATAATATACACGGAGAAAAACGTTAAATTTAGTAGAAATAATGTGATTAAATATGCTGAACTAGTTGTCTTAACAGTCGCCTCCAAAATTTTAGAAAAACTACTCCTCAAAATGCTGTATCCTATAGTAGCTGACCTTGACATCATCCCTTCCAATCGGTTCGGATACTGAGCTCATCATTCTTCAACCCACCGGAGGCTGCGTGTATCGTTCCGTACTGCGCGATATTTTCCAGTGAATCATAGAATATCCTACACCTTTATAATCCCTGTCTGTGCTCAAGTACTATAAAAATATGCAAAAAAAAAATATAATGTTCCATTTGAAAAAAAAAAGTTGGATGCTGTATCTCGGGATATTGGGGTATAAAAAAATGGATCAATCACTGAAAATAAACTAGACTAAAAATGATTAAATACGTGTTTTCTATTTTTTCGAAATTTCCCGTCTTTTAAAAAAAAAGTGGGTGGAGCATATAACTCTGGTCACCCTGTATATATATATATATATATATATTGTAATTCATAAACTATAATTTATAAATTGGCATAAACTAGTAACAGTCATTCACTAGGTTTCATTAAAATATAAACATCGAACTGGAGAACACGTCATTTCATATATATATATATATATATATATAATTAACATTGATTGCCAAGTGTAAAGGTATACTATACAACTTTCACTGAATGTAGAACCAATATTAGGTAATTCTCACATGTAGACCGTGAACTAATTATATATTTCTTAAAAAAAAATATATAGAAAACTTACATTAATTTATTGTATTATAAATAAATGGCTTTATTGTTATATGAATAGGTCAGTCATAAATTGATTATAACTTTTCCATTTCGTAAACTTTCATGTTGTAATTTAAAGACAAAAATAGGATTAGAGAATTCATTTTGAATTTTGATTTGTTACTTCTCCAAAATACATTCTATGAACGATGATAACGAAAATACATTACGAGATTGTTTTATCTGTTACGAACAGTGATTTTAAAAATTGGCCAAATCGGATCTTGGCGGCAGTCGTCCTTAATTTTGCATAGGTAGAAGTTTTAAGAGGAAGTGTTGTGATCGAGTCAAATTTCCTAAATTTAGTTTTGACCGGAAATAAATTTTTTGAGGTTCCGTGAAGTATGAAAAAAATTTTTTGTTTTAGCGAATTATATGTGTGAGTGTTTTTTCCTTCTAAAGTAATCCTAACGAGGGAGTGTTTATTAACAGCATGCTACATACTAAGAATAACAGGTACATGAATTAATTACAAATTACAAATGTAAGCATATAAATCCACCCTCTACCAGTAATATACGTAAAGATACAATGATGACAAAGAAAATTTTTATTAAAGTTAGAAAGCCCAAAGAATTTGAAATTAGTCTTTTAAGTGATACTCCCAAACATTCTCCCTGTAACATGTCTATAATCTCCTTCGCAAGTTTTTTAATTTCCCGCAGTTGAAGACAGATCTTGGACTGCCTAGCTGTCGCCCGTTGCACATTTTCCCGGGAAAATCTAATTTGGAAGGCCTCTAAGGAAGTTGCAATTTTAAGTTTTTCTCTAAAGCACCTTTTCAGTAAAATATACGGTTCTATCATCTATATAATATAAAAAAAATCCGGTGTGAAAAACACACACAACTTTCTCTTACTCCAGTTCTCAAAATTATAATTGACAAATTTTATAGTTTGTGTACCAAAAATTTAATGAAATTCATTGAACACTGAAAAAACTGTTCAGTAAAAGCGCACTTCCGGTTTACTAATTTCCTTGAAACTCGGAATTTTGGCCATCTATTTATTTCTAATTAATTTTGTTTGGATGATAGAATTGTACATTGCACTTTATAGAAAAACACGACCCCACCCCCTCCCCTAAAAATGGCCTTAAATAAATTTTCCCAGAGAAATGTTTTAAATAAAAGTTGTAGATCTTTGTATGTTTAGTTTATATAAGAAGTTTCAAGAAAATCGTCGGAGACATTTTTGAGAAAAAAAGCGAAATAGTGAAAAAAAATCATTTAGTAAAGTGGTACTTCCTGTTGAGGAATTTTGACAGATAACCTACTGTCAGCTCCCATAGTGATACCTTTTTTTTTTTTTTCCTTGCTTTATTTTTTAACTGCATACACAAATGCAACAAGCAAAAATGATAAAATGAAAATTGCGTACGTGAATACATATATATAATATACTACATACAATAAACATGCACGCACTAGCGTGTGATAACTTGAACGGCGACCATCCAGTGTTGGTAGCCGTAAGTTAGCTATTAGAGCAGTATGGCAGCCAACCTAGGGGGTCAACGTTAGGCAATTAAATGATCACGGGGCCATCGCCGCCTGAGTCTTCGAAGAGGATTGGTAAGGGATTGTTCTGGAGGATAGTGAGAGGATTAATGGATTGTAGTGAGAGGATAGTTTGGAATGGAATTTATTGTAGCGGGATTGGGCTAGAATAGAATAGAATAGAATCGGGAGGGGGGAGCCTCATTCCACTGCGACCTACAAATTGAGGTCTATTGTGGATCCCCTTAAGTTACAGAACAGCCCCCTGCTTTGCCCTCCTAATCAATCCTAGCAAAGCTGAGAGCGGCTCCGTCATGAAGCTTTCAGCTTCGGGATTGCCCGTCCCCAATTGAAGAAACCTAATCCTCGCCAGGCCGGCGCACTCACAAAGGATGTGCGCCGGGGTCTCCTCCTCTACCTTGCAGAATCGGCATACCGCACTATCCGCAAGTTGTAGGTGGTGCATGTGTCTATTCAGCCTACAATGCCCTGTAGTAGACCCACAATTAACCTTATATCCCTTCGGGTTTGGCTCAGTAGGTCTTTGGTAAATTTAGGCAAATGTCTTTTAATGAAGAGCTTTGCCTGCCTCTGTCCTGGTGTTCCCTCCCACCAACGCAGATGCTGATCTTCTATCCACCCCTTGATAGAAGTTTGGATGAGGCTCCTGGACAAGCCGCAGAAGGGTTCGGGGCCTATAAAGGTATCCTGCGAGCCCTCCCTCGCTAGGGCATCCGCCCTCTCATTGCCAGGAACCCCGCATGTCCCGGCACCCAGGCGAGTGTCAGTTTATTCCGAGTACCCACCTCGGTGAGGGCAAGTAGGCAGTCCCACACCAGACTATTTGGTGTGAAGAAAGTGCCTTCAGGGCTGCCTGACTGTCGGAGTATATGGCCACTCTTCTACCCACTATCCTTTGCCTTATAATCTCCCTAGCGCAGAGTTGTAACGCCACGACTTCAGCCTGAAAGACCGTGGCGTACTTCCCTAGGCTGGCCTTAATTTTAACTTTAGGCCTACCCCCGTAGACCCCAGCTCCGACCCCAGTCGGAGTTTTGGATCCATCTGTATACCAGATCGAGTTACCGAACAGGGGTGGGTCGCAGCCCCATTCGCCTCTGCTCGGTATGACAATATGGAAGTTCCTTTCGAAAAAATACTTAGGAACCATCCTATCCGTTGGCATCCCCAGAAGATAGTCCGCCTTGATTTCCTCAATCAACCTCTGGTTATTACGATCATGCCTAGAGGTGATGGGAGGCGGCCTCTGCAGGAGCCTATGTATTCCCATTCTGGCTTCGCCTAGAACGAGAATGTGTAATGGTGGCAGATTGAGGAGGACTTCCAACGCCGCAGTCGGGGTGGTCTTCATGGCCCCCGTGGAACCAAGGCATGCTCGCCTTTGGATCCCACCGAGCCTCTCCACTGCCCCCTTCTGCAACGTTTTGGTCCACCAAACTACCGACCCATATGTAACCATGGGTCTGATGATCCTGGTGTAGATCCATAGTGACAAACTTGGGCGCAAGCCCCAGTTTCTCCCACAAAGCCGTCTGCATCTATTAAATGACGCATCGGCTCTGTGAGAAATTTTGTCAATGTGTTGGTTCCAAGTGAGTCTTCGGTCGAAAATAGCGCCAAGGTACTTCGCCTCCGTCGCAGATGGAATCGGATGTGCCCAAGTAATGGAGGCCTAAGGCCTTCCAACTTGTGGCGCAACGTGAAAGGAACTATTATGGCTTTGTGGGGGTTTATGGACAAGTCCTCCTCCCTACACCAATTCCTAACCAGGTTTAGAGCTGCTTGAACCCGCTCTGCAATCGTAGTAGGGTATTTGCCTCTTACCACGATCGCCAAATCATCTGCGTAGCCTAGGCAGTCAAAGCCATCCGCAGATAGTTGGTGGAGGAGGTCATCAACGACCAAAGTCCACATCAGAGGGGACAAAACCCCTCCCTGTGGACACCCTCTCCCTACTTTTACCCTAAGGGTGGTGGGATTGGGCTAAATCAGAGACAAATGGAATATTTAGGTCGGAGTGGATCGTGTGGTTGGAGACGTGAAGAAATGGGGCATTTACTATAGTTCTAAGGGTTATGGATTGGAAGAGTTTGTATGCGGTTGAGGTTAGTTAGTTTGACTGTCCCGTACAATTCCAGTCCGTATGTCCATATGGGTGCCAGCAACGAATTGTATAGTTGTCTTTTATTCACTAGTGTCAGTTTAGAGCGTTTGTCGAGTAATCGTTTTAACATTTTGTATCTGTTCTTGCAGACTATCCGTTTTAGTCGAGTATGAGGGTTCCATGTGAGCCTTTTGTCCAGATAGAGTCCGAGATATCTCACTTGATTCGTAATGGGAATAGGAATATTATTGAGGTAAATCGTTATATCTAAACGGAATATTAAGTTTCATGTATCTACGGTTTTTCGTTTTTTGAGCGAGCGGTGCTGTTTACATACACACACAGACCATTTGCTAAAAACCATTTTTTTTTTGGACTCATGGGATCCAAAACGGATATTTCTGGTGAAAACTCGATATCGAAAATTTGACACGATTACAATACTTCCTCTTATTAGGACTAAGAGAAAGTAGTATATTAAATGCATTGCTAAAATTCCAAGTATAAAAAAAAATCGGTTAACCGGAAATGAGATTTATTTCTGAGTATTATTGATTTCTGAGTTTTCCGAATTTTCTACAAAAAAAAAAACGACTGCTGCATCGATTGTCTTTAAAACTTGAAATGAGATAATTGCATAGTTTAAAAAAACGTATCGATTTTGTAAGTGTTAACGTATTAGGAAAAATTGACTTTTAATGGGTTTCTGAGAAATCTGTGACGTTAGATTGATAACAGTATTAACGGCTGGAGTTTAATGTACCTGCTATTTGAAAAGCAATCTTTTACCCTCACCATTATCTAAATACATGTGCCTTGTTAATGGGTTAATTAAACATTAAGACAGATTCCAATTTGCAACAGATTTGTCAATTATTATAGCATTAATTGTAGTAAGAACAATCGTGGGTGTCTGTGTTTGTGTGTGTTTGATGCCAAGAACAGGAAGTATTGCAGTCGTGTCATTTTTTCCACATAATTTAGTTACCACCGAAAATACATGTTTTAAGGTGCCCTAAGTATGAAAAAAGTTTTTAGCCAATGTCTGCATTGTGTGTATGTGTATGTTATCGAAATATGTCAAAAATGAAAAATTGCAGGAAGCTCATACTATGTGTTCCGTTTAGATACAACCGCCGCAACAGACACGAAAGTTTCCGGCAAAATCGATCAACCGGAAGTGCAACAGTTTTTTTCTTAGTTTTTCTCGTAACGGCTTCAACTTCGTATGCGAATCCAACACCTATAAATACCTATCGCATTTGTTTGAAACATTTCCCCGGGAAAAGTGATTTTTATTTTTAGAGGTTCTGCGGGAACGGTAGCGTTATGCTGCTTTCCTCTAAACCAGGGGTCGGCAACCTTTTGAGTCGAAAGAGTCAAAAATTACAATTTACAAAATTTCAAAGTTTTTAAAGAGCCACAAAATTTTTTCTTGCAAACAATAAATAGTACTCGCATAAATAAAGTTTTTTGATAAAAAAAAACTAATCTATTTATTCATAGAGTAAAAAATTAAAACTAAACATTTACTTACAACACTAACTTGTACTTCAATAACAAACAATTGAGCAAACAAATTCAATGGGAGCGTTGGCTTTGTATGGTTTTAGAAAGTTTGGATAAATTTGGCTCATAACTTGTTTTAAGTTTCAAACACAATTCTAAATTTTCATTTGTTAGATGGCTTCTTACTTTATTTTTAATTATATTCATGCAAGAGAACGCTTGCTCGCACGAATATGTCGATCCGAAGATAGTCTGCACTCCAAATGCCAACTTCTTCACCTCACTGTAGCAATCTGGAAGACTATTCCATGCGTCGATCAACTCGCGGCACTTCGGTTTTTTTATTATTATATATACTTGAAACAACAAACTATACGTCACAGCCAAAGCACTGGTGAAGACGCCAAATTGTCTTGCGTCGAAAGCGAATTAAAACCTACATAGAAACATCCGACGACGGCGTCATTCCAGAGCTTCCGATGGACTGACGACAGTGACGACGCGTGTCACGGGGAGGGGTGCGGTGAAAAGCGAATACAAGTGGCTGAGAGATAGAATCGAATACAAGTGCCTAATCCTCGTTAATCGATTCAGAACAATTTTTAAATGTTTTTTTACTTTCTCTTACTCCTAGTAAGAGGAAGTATTGTAATCGTGTCAAATTTTCGATATCGAGTTTTCACCGGAAATATCCGTTTTTGAGGTCCCCTGAGTCCAAAAAAGTGGTTTTTAGCAAATGGTCTTTGTGTGTGTGTGTGTTGTGTTGTGTGTGTGTATGTATGTGAACAGCATAGCTCAAAAAAAAAAAGTCGTAGAAGAGTTCAAACTTGATATTACGTTTAGGTATCACCATGGGATCTGACGGTGCGTTATGTGTCAATATTCCTCAACCGGAAGTACCACTTTACTAGTTGTTTTTTTTACGTTTTTTTTGCAATTTTCTCAAAAATGGCTCCGAAGATTTTCTTTAAACTTGGTATATCACTACACATACAAAGAGCTACAACTTTTATTTGAAACATTTCTCCAGGAAAATTCATTTAAGGCACTTCTGGGGGAGGGGTGGGGTTAGGTTTTCATCTTAACTGCTGTTCAGTATATTAGACAATTCTGTCATCTAAATAATGTTAATTAGAATTAAATATGTTGTTGAAATTCCGAGTTTGAAAAAAAATAGATAACCGGAAGTGCGTTTTTACTGAAATATAATTTTCAGTTTTCTGGTATTTTCTCGAAAATGGCTCCAACGATTTTCTTTAAACCAGCGTTGTTAACTATACATATAAAGAGCTACAACTTTTATTTGAAACTTTTCCCCTGATAAATTCATTTAAGGGGACTTTTGGGGGAGGGGGGTTATGTTTTTCTTTAAAATGCTATCACAGTTGATTATACAATTCTGTCATCCAAATTGAAATAACTAGAAATAATATATGACCCAAATTCCGAGTTTCAAGGAAATTTAAACCGGACAGTTTTACTGGACAGTGTTTTCACTTTTCGACGAATTTCATTAAATTGGTACACTAACTATAAAATTTATACTGATTATAATTTCAATACTGGAGTAAGAGAAAGTGTGTGTGAGTGTTTCACACAGATTTTTTTTTTATAAAATAAATAATATTTGCGTATGGAACTAAAGAGCCGCAGCTTCACATCCAAAGAGCCGCATGTGGCTCGCGAGCCGCAGGTTGCCGACCCCTGCTCTAAACTATAAACCAGTACAATGTACGATACTGTTATGTATATAGTAATTCATACTCATTAGAATTATTGCTAGAATTACAAATTTGAAGGAAATCGTTTAACCGGAAGTACGACTTTATAGAATAGTTTTTGAGCTTTCTTTTTTTTGGAAATTTCTTGAAAAAAAGCTGCAACGATTTTTTTTAAACTTGGAATGCTGCCTGAAAAGATAAAATGAATATCTGAGCGAAGGGTGCCTAACAGCATAATCGTGCGTTCAATACTAGAACTAGACAACTAGAATTTTGTAGATTTTGAGTAATATTGGTAATATCTATAATAAATGGGTTTGTGAAAGAGAGAAAATGGTTTGGTTTTTAATGAATAAACTAGCAATGAAATTGAACTCTGTATAATCTAAAAGCAACACTGACTACCTGGACTTTACACTAAAATATGTAGAATGGTAGTGAGAGGTAAAGAGAAAGGTTGATGACGCGTAATGACTGCTGTATGAACTCTGCTATAAGACTCTCTGAATACTCTTCCATCGATGTATCTAAGCAGATTCTCCCTCTCTAGTCCGGCCTATGCTAGAGAGTGGTCCTGTCATTTTTGTTTCTCTCTCTCTCTGCGCTAAGGATCCTTCTCTTTGGATCCTATAACATACTTGAGAAATATCTGGAGTCATTTGTTTTTAATTACCCACCCCTCTAGCATTGAAACGGTTACTATCTGAACAATACGCTGAATCAGTTAACACAAAATCTAGAAAATTCGAGTTGCCTAGTTCTAGTATTGAACCCACGGTTATAATCCTCACTTTTCTATATTTATGTTAGTGATTTGCCGTTTAAAGAGTATGAATCATCATTTCATAATGTTTTTCATTCTTTGGTACAATTTTCAAGAATTTAGGTTACGAAGAAATAGATAATTGTCTTGAAGAAACAAACGAACGCAATAAACTGTTCTAATTTAGTTGTCTATTTCTGACTAGTACGTGCGCCAGAAAACTTTTACGATATATTACAGTTCTTTTAATGTCAGCTTTTAGAATCCTGCACCATCATTTGTAGAAGATTTTTCTAGCTCTTTTGTAAATTGTATTTGTCAGTATGAAATACAAAAACATCAAACGTTATAAAGTTTGTAAACACAAGTGTGGTGATTATGTTCTAAGAACTAGAACTGGGTCATGTGGTATATAATAGTGTTTGTTGGATTATGGTACTCTAGATCATGGTAAATATACTGTACACACATACACTCATATAACTTTTATCATGATGATGTTATCAGCTATTTGTACTAATGATTTTCAACTACATCAAACACTACGGTACTTTGTTTGTTTTACTTAGTTTTTATATATTGTTTCGAGAAGGTAGTGAAAAATAATGGGATTACGTCCAATTAGCTAAACTCAGGTTCCCCTGTATATCTTTTGCAAAAAACTAAATTTTTGTGGCGAAAATTTTATTCACGAGAAGGCCATAATAAAGAATTGGCATAATCCAAGAACTGGACTGCAGGAACTCGCAAGATCTTGTTGCCAGCCATTTAGGATTAGGAAATAATCTGGTGCAAAACGTTCACATAACCTTTTCTTAAGTTTGAGTTTTTTTGGAATTTTCTCGTAAACAGTTGTGACGATTTCCTTTAAAGTTGGTATGCTGACTGCACATAACGTACCACTTTTAATTATAATATTTTTGCACAAAAATGGATTTTCCGTGGAATTTATTGGTGGGCGTTAAATTTCAAATGTTATATGCCAGTTGGTTCAGTGTTTTTCTTACGCTCTACTGGTATAATCTGGTGCGCTGAATATAATCACTTCTCTAACTGTCAAGCTTAAGAAGTTAGGTACTTATCTCAACTACCAGCCCTTAATTTATGTTAGGACAAATATGTAAAATTTGAGTATAACAAAATTTGTCGTTTTATAATTTTTTTTTTTAAGGCGCGTCAACATCTACGGTCTTAGCGCCCGAAGTCTTCTCAGTGCACTGTCGGCCTCTGGACATTGTTTTCTCGCTACAGACAGCAAAATCCCTTCCCCGGATATTGAGCTGTAGAGGCTACTAAGAAGAAAAATAAATCTAAGGTAGCACTGGGATCTAACCCGGGACTTCCGGTGGGAGTTAGCGCGCAACCATTGAAATAATCCCTTCCCTGCAATTATTTAATATTTGTAACATTGTAATGAAAGTACTAATAGATTTTATGGTTTGTTACAATATAAAATCCAGCTGTGTAATATCTTATTACCATTTCTGGCGCCCTATATGCATAGTATAGGCATGAGAAATAAGTTACAGTTCCAGGCTACATCATACAATCCCGATGTAAGTCTTTGGATTTACGTCGTACCTAACAACTATCCCTTCTTCAACAAAAATATAAAGTGGTGTAACAGCAACCAAAGAGAAGCTCAGCAACCAAAGAGAAGCTCAGCAACCAAAGAGAGCAAAGAGAAGCTCAACCACTCTCTCGGACTGGAGTGGGAGAAGCTGTATAAATATAGCGACGGACAGTCCATAGGGACACAGTTGAATTGATGTAACAGCAACCAAAGAGAGTAAAAAGCAAAACCCAAAACCGCTCTCTCGGACTAATATAATAATGTATGTGTTAGATGGAGAGAATTTAGGTCTGGTTGATGTTATAAGAAGACATTTTTCTTATGTACTTTCAATATGTAAAACATTGTAATGTATGTATGGAGACAACTCCATTTATACGAGGGTAATCCCCAAAGACAATATTATTATTATTTTTATTATTATTATTATTATTATTATTATTATTATTATTATTATTATAAGAAGAAGAAGACTTGGTTAACACTGGTTAACTAATATATTAATTAAGTGTCACAGACTGCCTGGACTTTACAATAGAGAAATGTTTTAAGGTAGAGTGGTATGAAAATGACACGTAGTAATTGGATGTATTGAACTCAATTCAACTGTGTCTCTATGGACTGTCCGTCGCTATAATTATACAGCCTCCCCCACTCCAGTCGGAGAGAGTGGTTGAGCTTCTCTTTGTTCTCTTTGGTTGCTGAGCTTCTCTTTGGTTGCTGTTACATCAAATATAATGAATGTGTTAGGTGAAGAGAATTTAGGTCTGGTTGATGACATAAGAAGAAGACTTAGTTAACACTGGTTAACTAATATATTAATTGAGTGACACAGACTGCCTGGAATTAACAATAGAGAAATGTTTTAAGGTAGAGCGGTATGAAAATGACACGTAGTAATTGGATGTATAGAACTGAATTAATTGTGTCCCTATGGACTGTCCGTCACTATATTTATACAGCTTCTCCCACTCCAGTCCGAGAGAGTGGTGAGCTTCTCTTTGCTTTCTTTGGTTGCTGAGCTTCTCTTTGGTTGCTGTTACAGTGGAATTTGGATTTTTTCATTGCCGATTTTGCGTCCATAATAGGGACCTGTGTTGAACATCCAACCCAAATGCATTGTTTATTTTTGCCATACGAGTTACTCCCATGATCATCGCAACCTTCTGGGTTGATTTCTGTTTGACATTCCAAAATAAATTCATAAATTTTGAATATAATTGCGGCGTTTAGAAATTTCGTATACTTACTAAGTACATAAATTACGTATACAAAGTACCCGTATACTATATTTTTTCCCCTTCCTAAACTAAATTTTAAATGATTAATATGTTTGATATAATCGAAATGACAGAAAAGTTTCCACAAATCTAAAAAACTTTCTTTACAAGTGGAACTTTAAAACTTTCCATTTTATTTCCATTGCTCTATGAACATTGATTGGTGCAATCAATACTTTAATTAGAACTTCTTTTTATTCTTGCGGTTGGTTTTGTTTCTTTTTATAATCCACTTTCATTTTCACTTATGGAATTCCGTTAGTAGAGTTTTAGTTCCATTTCAAGTATTGCCTGTCCCAACTATCCGATCAGCATGGCAATAGAATCTCTATCACTACCATTGCTTCTTTGAATGTTAGAGAGATGTCATCAAATGTTGGACTATTGATATCTGCCCTTTCTTTCTTGCAATCTAGATCTTGTTTTCTTTGGGTCTCTTTAACTTGCTGCTCCCAACTTTTTTTTGGTTCTTTCAATAGGTTGTCTATCCTTTTTAATGTCTACAAAAGTTATTGTACTTTCGCTATAGACATCCCTTAATGAGCCTCTTCCCATTAAGTACTACTTTCCAGGCTTTAAGTTGAAGTATGTTGAAATCTATTCTTCATTCTGTTCCTCGATTAGTACCAATCCCAAACATTTCATCTTGTTATCTGATGTTTAAGCTTCCGACTTTGTTCAGGATTCTTTAGCCAAGGAAGGTAGTAATGTATTTCTGAAAATAAGATATTTTTGAGTTTTCCTGTACCTATTTCTGGTTAGAGAAGCTTCTTTTAATTGGATAATGAATTTCCTAAACAAAAGGATTATCTGTCAAGGAAGTGTCTTCGTTAATATAAGAACGAAACTGAAGATTCTCATTTGCTACAATTTCATTCCATTGATTCAGTAAATTTGTTACTTTCTTTTATTCGAAGGTAAACATGGCCTGTCCCCAGGCGGAAATTAGCAGCGGCTACTTTGTTAGGTAACGGTTGGTATAGATTTATCTATTAGCCGCTTCCACCACTTCCCGGTTGCCGCTTACTTCCAAGATCGCTTAAGGTTGATGAAAGTTTCATGACTGATTAGCCTATTAGAACTTCCGAAAGGTATATGGGCATTCTGTGGAGGTAAAGGCTTTCTTGCTTAGCGAGTTCATCAGCTTTTTGATTGCAGTGGTTTGGATTACATTGTACAACTATTCGCCAGCTAAGGGCTATAGCAAACTTAATATTATTTATGGTAGCATTAGTGCTCGAACCTATTATTGCCAAAATTGTTGCTCTAGAATCTATTAAAATTACTGCTCTGCTTGGGCATTTTTCTTTCTTAATTCCCGAACTGAATATCTGTTGCAGCTATTTCTCCATGAAAGTTCGTAAATAACGGACCTAAGGCTGTGCTTTAACTGTACCTGGTACAGAAAACTCCGAATCCTACTTGGTCCGCCCATATGGCTGAGGACTCGCCAAACCGTTTGTGTAAATTCTCTACCATTCAGAAGAGGGGTATCATGTATGTATTTATGGTTTCCATCGCTAGCGCTTTCAGTTCAAAGAGGAGCTATATTCCTTTTTCACTTCTTTCTGGAGATGGAGTTTATATTCAGGGTGATCGCATTTGGGATAGAATTTGGAGCTTTTGAGAATAGACGGGAAAAACTCTCTTTTTAAATTGTATTTTCACGTAAAATAATCGGCTTGTGCTCCACATCGTGTGTTGGGTTTTAAGACGATGACTAGCTAGTTGATTACGCCAAAAAGGCACATTTAATCTTAACAACTTTTCGCACGATCTTAAAATCGGAAATTGCCCTTTTTGTTGTTGAGAGATTCTAAGTTGCATTGCAGTTATTGGAGTTGATTTACTTTGGACTTTTACCAGCTCCAAGCTTTTAGATGGTAGAGTGGAGTTCCACTCCATACTCCAATATTGAACGACTTACTCTTAATAGGTACTTTTTAGTTGATGCTCCCTATATTACTTACCATTAACCTATTGAGAAAACGCAAGCGGTTTTCTCCTTTGATGCAAGCACATCAGCATGATTTTGCCATGTGAGTTTCTTACTGGAATGCCGAGGTATTATCCGTTTAATATATATATACAATATAAGGAGGAGATATTATATATGAAGAGACGGGAGAAGGACGTAATATAACGTAAAGTTTCAAGATTGAAGCAAAATTAGAAATTTATTTCGTAGTTGAATGCTACTAACTAAATGAACAAATGAACAGAACAAATATATAAACTAAATAAACGCTAATATAATAAACATCTGACACTCATGCAATAAGTACATTCATACTATTCCTCACATATAACAGACCTAACTTCGTACTGAGAGTACTTGATAATACAGAGACTAATGACTCTTTACTAACCGAGCTTATACACCCACAAACCATAAACAAGTATTAAAATACTTAAATATAATGGAAAACATGCATACCGTTTATAAACGTTTTGAATGCTTTATAAGCTCTTTTATTTTCAAATAGCCATAGAAGAATATCTGGTGAATATCAGCATGTAGACCAAATTTCTCGACCCCTTTTATGCGGAGATCTTGTAATAGCGTAGTTTAATGTTTGTTTCGCGATCTTCAACTTTATCATTATCGTACCGATCATCTCTCACGAGCTCATATTATCATATTTGTGCTTTGAATATTTATAAAATAGTTCCAAATATATATGTTAATTATAATAGATAATGTCCATTGCAAAAGGAATTATAATTAAGTCTTTAGTGTAAGTTACAATGCCCTGTGTCTTGTCACGGTATTATAATGCGATAGGAAATTTGAAGAATACATTACATAAATAAAAATATATAAAGTTTAATGAAGAGCAATATATATAGATATATATTTAGTGCAGGTAAGATGATAATAAACAAACATTGAAAAGCATGCAAGATTAATGTAAACAAATATCTAAGATTGTTGATAGAAAAAAAAGATTTAAGATGGAGATACTGTTATTATTAATTGTTTTTAAAAAAGTAAATGTATTTGTATGAATTATCATGCTTTTCGTAATAAGAGGATAAAATAATAGGTAAACACTGAAATGCAGCAGACTCAATATAAGAAAATATATGTACGAGTAAAAAGGTCGGTAGAAAAAAATAAATTTGAGATAGTGTAAAATTAAATACTGAAACGCAGCCACTGGTGCCATCTAGGAGAGAAAGTAGGTACCTCTAGTTCTCATAGTGGCCGCTAGGAAGCGCTGGCGGCGCGCTCTAGCTCTTTCCAGAATGTTCTAGAACTTTCCAGACCCTTCTCCACTGCATTAAATAGTAAAAAACAGCTAGAGTCTAGAGAGAGCCTTGTTTACAAACGGACTGTGCGTTTGTGAATGGTAAATAAAAAGTGAACTTTTGTTGGTTTAAACTGTGTACTAATTATTATTAGTGCTTTATTTGTAATTTATTGTGTTAAACAATAAATTGGTGTTTTTTTGTTTTTTTTTAAAGTTTAGAGTGTTTTATCTAAACGAACCCACTTGCAAACTAGTTTGCAGTAGCTAGTTCAGAGGGAAAAACGTTACAATACATTAAACAAAATAATAGAAATTTGTTTCCATGAATAATCATGCATTATATTTTAAGATTATTTATATTAAAGAAGATAGTGGGAAGAGATTAGCTCAGTGGTTGCGTACTGGACTCCCACTCGGAGGACCCGGGTTCGAGTACAGCTGTGCTGCCCTTAGATTTTTTTTCTTCCTAGGAGCCCCTACAGCTCGCTGTCCGGTGATGGACAGTGTTGTCAGTAACGAGAGTGCACTAAGAAGGCTCCGGGCGCCAATGACCGTAGATGTTGACGCGCCTTAAAAAAAAGAAAAAAAAAAATGGGTTAGAAGTATTAAGTTGAATGAAACAATATAATTAAGAATCAAAATAATGAAGCATGCTACTATGACGGATAAAGTCATAGATTCTGGAAAAATGTTTCAAATAATAGTGGTAAGCATTCATGTGTAGGTAATAGGTAGTATATACTAAGTTTAATGAGACTTGTTGGAGCCATTTAGAAGGAAATCATGAAAAAACGAAGAAAAAAAAACTTTTAGTAACGTTGTACTTCCGGTTGATGGATTTTGTCCGAAACCATCGTGTCAAATCGAAGGTGGTACCTAAACGGAATATCAGTTGTGTTGAGCTTCCTGCGACTTTATCATTTATATTACACACACACATACACTGACAGAGGACATCCTCTAAAAATATGTTTTTCATAGTTAGGGGACATCATAACTTTTTCCGGTGAAAATTCAACTGTCGAGAAATTTCGACATAATCGCTGTGTATCTTCTTAAGTAAGAGAAAGTAATATCGTTTAGATTTATATAAAGATATCATTATGGTACAGATGAAAGGAGGTTTGTAAAGTGACAAATTCAGACTAAACAAGTAATAGCGAAAGAAATAATTTTCACTAAAGGAAATTGTACCAATGTGCACAATATAAATAAAACTCCACACAGTATAGTTAATAGCACCTAAGTGAACAGAACTGGGTGAATGATTAACCAGCCAGTTGAGTTGAGAAAAAGAGAAAGACTTGACAAGACCTACTATCCATTTTAACAATTTAAGACATCTTGAGTGAAGTACTAGGGCCATTAATCAGTTGGGCCCGCGCTATCTACAACAGATGACATTTACTCTGGTTACCGTTTTTAAAAACAAAACTAAACGCCATTTTAACATTATCAAACAAAGGGAAAAACACCAAGAAAACAATACAAAACTGCTTTTATACAAGATTAATTCCAGGTGTGACAATCTTATGTGTCAGTTCAGGATAAAAATAAACTAGGAAACCTATTCTGTTCGTCGCACTTCCGGTTTACCAAAATTCTTCCAATTTGGAAAGTTTGCGGCTAAATGTCCGATAATGTAGGACACAAATCATCATTTTTTAACGTTTTTGATATTTCAACTTAATTATCGATAACGCCGAACATGACTACAGATATAAATATGTCTTACAATAAGGTAAAATTCAGTTTACAATAATTTCTCAAACAGGAAATTCACCATGTTTATTCTAGGCTCTTGGCCAATTCTTCTTGAGCTTATAATAGTCCAATGATGTTTTAAAATATATTCACAAACTGAAGTATAGTAGTACAGGAAACAATATTAAGTTTGTTTTCTTGTAATTAAACCACTAATTCTTACCGCAATGTAAAACTCTGCTCAACAAACACTTAACGCAAGAATCGGATACTGTATCGACAGTTAATCCATCAAAAGTTTCTAAGAATGTAGTTGGGTCCGCAACTATGATTGATAACATCTATGATTTTATCTGTCTTAACATACTTCATTTGAATGGAAGGGATTAGCTCAGTGGTTAGCGCGTTGGGAGTCCCATGCGGAGGACTCAGGTTCGATTCCAGTGGTACTCTTAGATTTTTTCTTCCTAGGAGCCTCTACATCTCACTGTTCGGTGATAGACCGTGCTGTCTTTACGAGAGAAACTGTCCGGAGGCCGGCAGTGCACTGAGAATGCTACGGGCGCCAATGACCATAGATGTTGACGCGCCTTAAATTAAACAATAAATAAATAAAAAAGAAAATGCTTCATTTGGTTGGTTCTTAGCGGCTTCTTCGGATTCACATCTATCGTCAGAGAAAGGTTATCAATTCGTGTAGAGAGTTGAGTTCAGCTTAATGTATCCGTCAAGCACCATACTGGCTGGTTGATTGTTGAATCAGCTGTATTAAATGTTAAATTTTCCAACGTTGTTACCCTCTAAATAAAAAATGCAAATTTTAAATTTAAAAAAAAAAGTTTAAAATTCTGCTTTCTCTATTATTTTGTTAGATAGAAATTAATCAAGTTCGTTTGTGTTTGTTTAAGAAATATTTTTTGACTAAGAGAAATGTAAATAGATTTTATAGGAGCACAAAAAGCAAATACAGATCCAGCGAAGATATTTATCTAGTTTCACAATGAAATTTCTTTCCAGGATCTATAAAAAAAAAAAAAAAATAATTTAGTTAATAAAGTATAAAAAGTCAAGTTTTGAAAGTTATATTCTTTATAACATTTATTTACATATTTAACATTGTCTACAGGTATATAATCTTTTTAGTTAGAACTTTTTATTTTTTCTCACTTTAAAGTTTTGATTCTACAGAATGTAGGTTATTGTTGTGAATCGACTCCAAGTTGAACACACCGCCTCCAGGGACTGCAGATAGTTCTAGAAGTGAAACTTGGTTTTAGTATAGATAGGAAGTTGTCAAACTGTCCTGGAGAAACCTTTAAACTTGGTATGTATGTATTCATCGTGGTGGGTAGGCAAACTTGATTGTAGGACTCCTCCAAGTCTTCACAAAGATTTGTCTCTATTCTTAGACCTTCTATCTATTGTATTTATAGATCATAATATATTTACTAGTTATATAATTTGTTATTGTCTTTTCGTGCTGTTGAATTTGATTTGATTTGATTGAAACTTTGGTTTATAATAAATATTAGATAAAATTATTTAGCCGATTCTTTACTTTTTCTTACTTCCGGTATTGCGAACGTGCCAAATTTTTGAAACATTAATTTTTCACCGAAAATACATGTTTTGAAATCCCTTGAGTACAAATAAATTGTTTAACGAATGTGTGGTGTTGATGGGTGTGTGCGTGTGTGAGTGTGTTTTCTACAAAATGTCTTCGCAGGAAGCTCAACTTGATATTCCGTTTAGGTTCTATCGCCGCATCTAATACGAATGTGTTCGGTCAAATTCCAATAACCGGAAGTAAGACTTGACTGAATTCAGTTTTTCGAGATTTTCTTTAAATTTCGTAAGCCTATTTAAACAGATTCATGCCTCTCACTTTTATTTCAAAGGAAAAATTTCTATTTTTTGCGCAAAACCCTCCGCTATCCAAAGCCTCCATGGCCCTGATATAGCTGCCCCAAAAGAATAACAATTACCGGGTCCGAAAGAAAGTCCGGGCCCCCGGGTTTCACCCACTCAAGTTTTACGATGGTCCGAACAAATCGGGTCATAACCTTAAAAGTACATTGCCTAAGCTCTTCCACCGACATCCAATTCCGGCTAAAAGTCCAGAACCTAATCTCACAGGCCAAGCAATCGTCGTGAAATGTATGGGTGTTCCCTCCTACGTCTCAAAGACCCTAAAAAATGGATCTGAGGCAGAGCCCCAGTCTCTCCGGATAGTGACAGATCTCTCCTTAAGTCACTATGCCTAGTGAGGAAACCACCCGGATACATGTGGTAGGCGTGGAAGACACAGATAAAATATTTCTTTCTGTGTTGAAAAATTGCTCTTCTTTGTTCTTCTCAATAAAGGGTATTTAATTGTGCTATACAAAGCTTAAATTGTAAGACAATCGTTTAAACCGAATTATGACATTACTTGACTGGGGGGGGGTTTCTTTGGTTTTTTTGCAATTTTCTCAACGGTCCCTATGATTTTTTATGATATACATAGAGAGAAACCTATATCTACTTTTGTTCGAAACACTTATGATGTTGCACTCAATTAGTAAATAGAGTTAGCAATAGAAAGCGTGGGCTGGCTGATTTGGTCAGAGAGAGTAACTAAATAAACTTTGAGCTTTGAGTACGAATTGAAAGTAAAGATAATACTAGTTAAAAGGCAGCGCACTGTATCGTATAATATGGAGGAGTATTCTGTACCATCTACGAATACTTTTATCTTTGAACACCGAATTCATTTATTTTCTATTAGTGATTATTTCTATTATAAGGAATTCTGGTAGTGATTTTCATTTCAATTGATCATAAAATTTAATAAGATAAACTTACTAATAATTGTATTAACAAAATTTCTACAAATCTATATCTGTATGTCTGTTCTGTTCTCTTAAAGTAAATAAATATATTTCTTTGTAAAGAGAATTTAATCTCTTATATGAAAGGTAGTAGAGTAACTCACTCTACTGAGCTGTTGGGAAAGCTGAAAAGTGATCTTAACTTAAAAAAAAAAAAAAAATAATTTGTGAGAGTTGTGACAGCCTTACTTCTGTACTATTATTTCTCTCTGATTTACGGTTGTATAATAATTAAGGTGCTCAAACATTCACTTCAATTCATCACTAAACAATTCAATGACCTCACCAGTTTTACCTTGTATAAGAGTTTTCGTATATTGGTATTGGCTACATAAAACCGCTATATGTGATTCTTCCCTTTAGTAAAAGTCGGAAAATAACATTCACCAGATTTATTTTTATTAATAATTATTAACTTATAATTAATACACTTTTTTTTTTTGTATATACTGAGAAACTTAAAAGAATATGACAGTTACAAAAGTAATCATTATAATCATCATAGTACACTAAATGTTAAGAATAGAAATGTAACTAATTATTAGAACATAAATAGCAACTATACAAATTTCCCATCTATTTAGTTTGAACAATTACAGTCAGAGTTTACAATCACAGTTCACGATATACAAACAAACAAACAAACAAAAGTACACGTAGACATAGGTTATTCTAAAATAAGAATAATAATAACCTAAACTGCTACAAAATGTTCAATTGTTTTCATGCTATGTTAATGTACTGGCAAATCATACAATTTAAAGGAGGTTACATGACATTTTATTGCACGACAAATCATTAAACGTTTATTACGTCAAGTATTGTACCATGCTATATTTATCACATACACACACACACACACACACATATATGTATATATATATTATTATTATTATTATTATTATTATTATTATGTACACTTTGATTGATTATCCAAATTATCAATTTTTTTTTTTAAGTCTAAAATATTGCATATTTCATAATAAACTGCTGGACAAAAATATTGCATAAAATTTCAAAATGTTGTAATTTGAAGTTACAGTCTATTACTGTTTTTTTTTTTTTTTTTTTATACATTTGTTGTAAATAAACTTGATCCAAGGAGAAATAAGTGACTAAGCTATTTGTTTGTGGTTTTATATGACTAATTCTCGGAACTTTTGAAAATAAAATAATAATCCCAGTTCACTGCTTGTGGTAATTTCTCTCTCCTACATTACTTTTGTTTAGTTTTTTCTTATCAGTTCTTTTTTTCTTTTTTCTTTTTGTTCTTAACATGCCCCTTCATGGTAATTATTCCGAAGAAATTGCAGTACGTGTGGTGACGACATTACATGAGGAAGGACTAAATCAAGCAACAATTGCTCAGAGTCTAGGAATGAGCCAATCCACTGTCTCAAGAATTTTAGCACGCCATAGGGTGACTGGTAGCTAGCTACTCCCGACGGCTAGTTACGGCTGCCCTGGAAGTACAACCCAGACAGATGATTGATGATTTATTCAGGATTGTCAATAGTAATCAATTACGTCACTTGTTCTCTGATGTCCGTGATGTCCATATTTCAAGTATATGTCAGAAGAAGGTTAAATGAAGCAAACTTGGCTTCCAGGATACCCGCTACTGGCCCTCTTCTCACAGAGCACACAGAGTCGCCAGACTGCAATATTCAGGAGAACATGTCAATTGGACAACAGAGGATTGGAGACGTGTTTTATTCACAAATGAGTCGAGATTCAACCTACATTCTCCAGATGGAAGGATGACAATTTGGAGGCGTCAAGCTGAGAGATATACAGAGGCTAACATTTCCTCAAAGGTGGCTTTTGGTGGAGGCGGTTTTATGATTTGGGGAGCATAAGTTTTTGACGGACGTACAGACTTACGTATCGTGGAAAATGTGGACGCTAAATGCCCGGAAGTATCTTGAAGAGGTTCTTCAGCAACATGTTGTACCAATTTCTGATAGAGTCGGTGATGATTTTCTATTAATACAGGACAATGTCAAATGTCACACTGCTCGAGTTGTCCTTGAGTACCTACAGGATGTTGGGATTCGACGATTGGTTTCTTTACCGAGAAGTCCAGACCTAAATCCAATAGAACACCTTTGGGACACAATTGTAAGACGGCTTAGGTTTCACTTGATTGCCCCTAGCACTCTCAGGGAGCAAGGTACAGCATTGTTGAAGAATGGAATGAGATTTCTCAAGAGGTTATCCAAAATCTAATCTCTTCAATGCCAAGGAGGCTTAAGTAGGCAGTTATCAGAGCAAGAGGAGTTATCACTAAATCTGTTGAAAAAAATGAAGAAGTGATAATAAATAAAACCCATTTTAATTTTGAATTTTACAGATTTTTTTTTTTTTTGGAGCTTTATTTTTCAATGTGTGTAATAAAACCGGTTTTTCTTAAATTTTTGGTAGTTGTTTTTTTTTCCTTTGGATTAACAATGAATCCATGAAAAAAAAATACGAAAATACCTTTCAACTTCAAATTATAATTGTTGTGGTGGTTGGTCATCGACCGGTTTCGGGCGTTCGCCCATCTTCAGGATGCGCTTTTCAGACAGTGTGCCAACACAGACTCGTACAGAGACTTAGTTTCACACTAACTGATTTTATTATGTTTGCGGCGATATGGCGAGCGTGTTCCTGTTCACCGTGTGGTAGTAAAGTTATCGCAAGTTCAGTGTCAATGGCAAGTTGTTCAATGTTCTTGGTGTGGTTCGTGCTCCTGAGATTGTATTTAAGTCCCTTGTCTAGAAGTTCGGTTTCGATTGGTGTAAACGTAATGTTTGTGAGGTTTACAGTTCGTGGGTGGAATGCCTGGGTTTGTTGTTTTTTGTATTGAGTGTTCTGTGATTTTTGGAGGTTGTCGAGTTTTTTGTTTAGTGTTTTGTATTTACGTTCCATTTGTTTCGTAAGTTTGTCACTTATCTGGTTGTAGTAATGATTAAAGATTGAACTAGGGTATTGATTGGCAAGTTCAATGTGTGTGTCTTTCAGCTGTCTGTTTAGTTTTTCCTTTTTTTGGTAAAGTGTACGTATTTCGTTTTTAATCCAGATTTTCTGTGCTTGGATAATTGTTTTTCGTGCTGCGGGTGTGTTAGCTTTTATGTTGATTGTAGCGTATTTAGGTGTAACCTTGCGACTAAGACATTGTTTGTTGAAGTAAATATTAGCTTTAATATTGTATATTTTAGAGGTTAAATTGTAGAAATTGTTAAAATACTTAGCCTCACTGGCTCCATATTTGTTGTGGTGTCAGTTAGTGTGAAACTAAGTCTCTGTACGAGTCTGTGTTGGCACACTGTCTGAAAAGCGCATCCTGAAGATGGGCGAACGCCCGAAACCGGTCGATGACCACAAAATGAAGCAGGCTTCCACGGAAAATGTCTCTGATCAAATTATAATATTTTGAAATTTTATGCAATACTTTTATCCAGCAGTTTATTTTCTTATAATGAGCACTTACAAAATTTGTCGTCCTTAATTCACCTCCTGCTTTCTAACCTTGGTTCCTGCGTTTTTGATTTTATTACCTGGTAAGGAGGAAGTATTACGATCGCGTAAAATTTTCTAAATACAGATTGTCACGGAAAATATGTTTTTGGGTATCCTCAAACAAGAAAAAAAAAAAAAAAACAAATGAAAAATTACAAGACGCACGCACAAATTTGGATATTCCGTATCTGCTACGAAGGTTTTGGACCATATCTATTAATGGAAATTGCGATTTTATTTTCCAACTGAATGTTTACTTTTTTTTCTGTTTTCAGTTTTTTTTTTTGCAATTTTCTTTAAACATATTTTGCTGCCTAATTAAAAACTTCCTATCACGTTTATCTGAAACATTTTTCTGGGAAAATTGTTTGCGGGGGGGGGGGTTTCTGGTGGAGAGACAAAGATAAGCATTTCTCTAAATTACCACTTCATTGTAATATATGATTTCACCATGTACGTATATTATATTAAGGATTCCAAATTGGAAGAAAATCCGAGTTAACCCGAGTCTTTTTTTACCGTTTTTACTTTGTCTTACTCCTAGTAAGAGGAAGTATTGTAATCGTGTCAAATTTTCGATATCGAGTTTTCACCGGAAATATCCGTTTTGAGGTCCCCTGAGTCCAAAAAAGTGATTTTTAGCAAATGGTCTGTGTGTGTGTGTGTGTGTGTGTGTGTGTGTGTGTGTATGTATGTATGTATGATGTATGTATGTGAATAGCATAGCTCAAAAACGAAAAACCGTAGAAAGTTGAAACTTGATATTCCGTTCAGGTATCACCATGGCATCTGACAGAGAGTCATCTGCCAAAATTCCTTAACCGGAAGTACCAGTTTACTAGTTTTTTTTTGTTTTTTTTTTACGTTTTTGCGATTTTCTCAAAAATAGCTCCAACGATTTTCTTCAAACTTGTTATATCAACCACACATACTAACAAGTACAACTTCTATTTGAAACATTTCTCTGGAAAAATTCATTTAAGGGCACTTGTGGGGGAGGGTTAGAGTTAGGTTTTCATCTAAAGTGCTATTTCAGTTTATTAGACAATTCTGCCATCTAAATAATGTTAATTAGAATTGAATATGTTGTTGAAATTCCGAGTTTGAAAAAAAATCGGATAGCCGGAAGTGCGTTTATTTTACCAGTTTACTAAATGATTTTTTTTCACTTTTTCGCGATTTTCTCAAAAATAGCTCCGACAATTTACTTGAACCTTGTTATATAAACTACACCATACAAAGAGCTACAACTTTTATTTAAAACATTTCTCTGAGAAAATCTATTTAAGGGCACTTTTAGGGGAGCGGATGGGGTTATGTTTTTCACTAAAGTCGTATCATAGTTGATTATACAATTCTATCATCCAAACAAAATTAATTAGAAATAAATAGATGGCCAAAATTCGAAGTTTCAAAAAAATTAGTAAACCGGAAGTGCCCTTTTACTGGACAGTTTTTTCAGTTTTGGACGAATTTAATTAAATTTGGTACACAAACTATAAAATTTGTCAATTATAATTTTGAGAACTGGAGTAAGAGAAAGTGTGGAGTGTTCACCACCCAGATTTTTTTTTTTTTTTTTGCAAATGCTCTAACGATTTTTTTTTTTATAAAAAAAAACTTGTAATATTAACTTCACATAATATAAAAATTATCTATTTTTATATGAAACATTTTTCAGAAAAATACTTGATTTCTGAAGGATGATTTTTTATTGCATGTTAGTGGCGCTCTCTACTGGACTACATTATGATCATTTCAATTATAATCCACTGTGACGTTTCACTTCAATTAAAAATATAATTTAGGTTCTCACATTTATGTAAATAAAAATGTTGTTAATATAAATTTCTTTATTTTCTAAAAATAAAGAAAATTTGTTATTTATGACATTATGAGGATATAATAAATGGAGTAAATAGAAAGGTGTGTGTGTGTGTGTGTGTGTGTGTGTGTGTGTGTGTGTATGTGTATATGTGTTTGTTTTTCACATACATAAGATTATTTTTATTTTCTTTTGTGTTTGTTTTATTTTAGTAATTTTAGGATTGCGTTTTACTGACCACACACAAACACACACACGCACACACGCCCACAGACACACACAAAATGGTGAGGGAGAGAATTTATAAAACAACTGTTTATACTCCAATAACCCTAAATGGCTTTAATATTCTGCCTTTAATAATTTATCAGTTGGTCTAAGTAATAATAAATTATGTTAATTTTCCAAACAGATATTTCTATATTCAGATTTTCAGCTTTTATTTTAGTAATTATTTTTTTCCTAAACCATATATATAAATATAGGTCAAAGTGGTATGTGTGATATTAAATTTAGTGTTGAGAATACTCAACACCAAATTGCTCTTCTTTGTTCTTCATAATAAAACTTTCCCGACTTAGTTAATTTTAAACTAAATTCAGTTTTTCGAAAGTAGACAAACTTTGTTTGGATTGGATCCTGTCTGTGTCTCTCTTTGTTTATTAATTAAAAAAGTTTATACTGTTGTTAATATCCATTTATTTTGTAAAAAATAATTTTGTGTCATATATTAATATGATTTTTAATAAAGCTTTTTTTTTTCCTTTAAACTTTCTATTTATTAATTTTAATTCTTAGACATTTATCGTTTTTTTTTTATTTATTTTCCTAATTATATTATTAGTACTGTTTTTGCGGTTTTATTGTTTCTTTGGGGGGGGTGGGGTGGGGAGGGAAGGGTTTTAATTCGTAAAGAATCGTTAGAAAAAAATGTTTACGATTAAAATCTTCTAAAAATAATATTACTCATAATTATACTAATTGATTGTTTCTAGTATAACTGGGGGAAATTTGCCTTTTCAGAACTGGTCTGTATAAACTGTTCATAGAATACAAACAAATAAAAAAAGTACTAATTGATAAACAATTTTATAAATCAAAGTGACAGGTTTTTTTTTACGATTATATAATCTTGACTTATTATAATCTTGGCTAATAATTTATAATATAATCTTGATATAGTCTTGGCTAATAATTTATAATATAATCTTGATATAGTCTTGGCTAATAATCTTGACATATAATAATATTCCATATGTAAGACATAATATCAGAGATACATTCCATGATAGCCTGCTTCTTTTTATGGTCATCGATCGGTTTCGGCCTAATGATGGCCGATCGCCTGAAACCAGTCTATGACCATAAAAAGAAGCACCGCTATCATGGAAATTTGATGCTTTCCAGCTTTGCGGAACCAACCACAACCACAACTTTAGAGAAAAAACATAACCATATCCCCTCCCCCCTAAAAGTGCCCTTAAATCAATTTTTCCAGAGAAATGTTTTAAATAAAAGTTGTAGATCTTGGTATGTGTAGTTTATATAAACATTTTCAAGAAAATTTTCGGCGCCCATGTTTGAGAAAAATCGCGAAAAAGTAAAAAAAAAAAAAGACTAGTAAAGGTGGTACTTCTGGTTGAGGAATTTTGACAGATAACGTACTGTCAGATCTCATGGTGATACCTAATCGGAATATGAAGCTTTTCAACTTTCTATGGTTTTTTTTGTTTTTGAGCTATGCTGTTCACATACACACACACACACACAGACCATTTGCTGAAAAACAGTTTTTTGGACTCAGGGGACCTCAAAACGGATACTTCCGGTGAAAACTCGATATCGAAAATTTGACACGATTACAATATTTCCTCTTACTAGGAGTAAGAGGAAGTAAAAAATTTGAACTTCCTATATAATATGTTATAATAATAGTTCATGTATGATAATACTACCCTACGTAAATATAAACCATTTCTAAAGAATATTGTCTTCTTGTGCTATTTGGTTTTAGTAAAAAATTAGTTTTCTTTCACAATTGGCGGTAATATAAAAGGAAACAACAGCTAATAAATAAAGTTTTTTTAAAATTTCGTACAACAGGACTGACATTGAGTTCGCTAAAACAAGCATTATAACATATAGTATTGTTTGAAATATCTGGAAATATACATTGTTTCTTTTGTAATAGAAACACTAGAGTAACAGGAAGTTGATTACAAAATGTTACAATTCAATTTTTTTTTTTTAGCTAAATCTTTTCTTAAATGTCGGTATCCTTAAAAAAAGCTGATATAAAACCCTTTAACATGACTAATGTCTTACTGCAGTTACTGAAACATAAAATTGGATTTGGTATATATTCTTGCCTAAACACAAATATAGTGGTTCAAGAGGTACTTTAGTTCTGTATAAATTGGCAGAATATGGATTATATTGTAGTTCAGAAGACAGCGCTTTTATCTAATCCGTATAAATGGAAATTTAACGTAACAGATCCCCAGAACCCTCTTACAAATCCATTTGTTCTAGAAAAAATCTTTTGTATTCTATGCTGTTGCTAATCCATGTTTAAAGAAAATCATAGAGAAGATCCACCCCCCCCCCAAACTTAGGAAACCTATTCTATAGGAATATGGAATTTCTAGCAATGCTTTGAATGTATTCCTTAATAAAAAAAAAATCCATGGATTCGTTTCCATGCAAATTGCGAAGAACTGAATAATTATTATTTCAGTAAAAGTCGCTCGCACTCAGGTTGGTGAATTTTGATCAAAGCCTTCTTGTTTAGATGCTGCGATGTAACCTAAAAAAAAAAGGTCAAGTTTTTGCTTTTTAACGATTTAAAAGTTTTTGAGCTATTAGTCCTCTCTCCCACCCACACAACCCCCGTAGAGTGGCCATTCATAAAAAAAAATTTTTTTTACTTACTAGATGTCTTAAAACCTATATTTCCGGTGAAAACTCAATTTTAAAAGTTTACCCTGATCGTAATACTTACTCTTACGTAGTAAAGGAAGTAAGAAAAAAAATGTGGTATGACTACAGTTCTCAAAATTATAATTGACAAATTTTATAGTTTGTGTACCAAACATTTAATGAAATTCGTCGAAAACTGAGAAAAAAAAAAAAAACTGTTCAGTAAAAGGGCACTTCCGGTTTACTAATTTTCTTGAAACTTGGAATTTTAGCCATCTATTTATTTCTAATTAAGTAGAATTGTATAATCATCTAACATCCAATTATACTTTATCAACTATGATAGCGCTTTAGAGAAAAACATAACCCCATTTTAAGAACATAAAATCGTTGGAGCCATTTTTGAGAAAATCGCAAAAAAAGTGAAAAATTATGTAGTAAAGTGGTAAAGCAAACGCACTTCCGGTCATCCGATATTTTTAAACTTGGAATTTCGAAAACATATTTAATTCTAATTAACATTATTTAGATGATCGAATTGTTTAATTAACTGAAATAGCACTTTAGCTGAAAACCTAACCCCACCCCCTCCCGTAAATAAATTTTCCCGAAAAATGTTTCTAATAAAAGTTGTAGCACTTTGTATGTGTAGTTGATATACCAAGTTTGAAGAAAATCGCTGGAGTTATTTTTGAGAAAATCGCAAAAACGTAAAAAAAAAAAAAAAAAAAAAAAAAAAAAAACAACTTGTAAAGTGTTACTTCCAGTTGAGGAATTTTGACAGATAACGTATTGTCAGATCCCCATGGTATCTAAACGGTATATCAAATATCAATTTTTTACGGTTTCTCGTTTATGAACAGTTATGTTGTTCACACACACACACACACACACAGACCATTTGCTAAAAACCCGTTTTGTTGGACTCTGGGGACCTCAAAACGGATATTTCCGGTGAAAACTCGATATCGAAAATTTGACACGATTGCAATACTTCCTCATACTAGGAGTAAGAGAAAGTAAAAAAAGGAAAAAAAATTGTCTTTGAGAGTAAAGAAAAGATTATTTTAAAATTTGTTTATTTAATTCTATAAATAATGAACTATACTGCAAGGTTCTGTTGTATGTAATTTTAGTTTAGTATGTAACGGTACAAGAGTTCACTTTTATAAATGATTACTAGTGGGAATGAATATTAGATAATTGTGAAAGTGGTATTGAGGTGCCATCTCTATGGGAGATAGTGAAACAGGCGGCCTTTAAGTTTGACCGCTAGTAAATGTCTCGGCCTCTCAGTAACATACACACAAAAACACACACACACACACACACACAAAACTGAAACCTACCGTGACCGATATTATACTCTCTCTCTCATCCTCACGTCCCACTTCCACACTGGTTGGTTGGAGTACATTGCCATCCGCTTTTTTTTCCCCCCACTCTATTTTCATTCTAATAAATCAAACAATAATGTCTGTCTGTCATTAATTTTGAATTTTTTGCTTCAGTTTCGTAATTTTTACTTTCTTTTTTTTTTTTTTTGAAGGATTTGAATGTTGGGGGTGCATCCCAACCGAATTGCATCCCATTGCTAAAAATCTTTAATAATTTTTTTCCATCCAGTTCTGTCAAGACCATCCTCCTCTCTCAGCCAATATTCATGGAGTGTTTCCACCCATTCTTTGTTTCTCCACAGTATTATTGGACGTCCTTTTCTTTTTTTTGGCCAGCAGCCTCCCATTCCATTACTATATACGACAATCTCTCTCTTGGTTAATTCATTTAAAATGTCGAAATCATTCTCTTAGTTTCTATGGTTTGGATTATACTTTTTCTAGACGTCCATTGTTTTTTTGGTTCTTTTATTTTCCTGTTCTTTATTTTATCGTGTTTGAGAATTCTTGTGGACCTCCTCTAAATGTCTATAGTCAGTGGAGTGATTACTTCAAATTAAGATTTCGACTAAGAAATATTTATAAAAAAAAAAAATCTGGTGTGATACACTCACACAACTTTCTCTTACCCTAGTTTCAAAATTGTAATTGACAAATTTTATAGTTAGTGTACCAAATTTAGTGAAATTCGTTGGAGTTCATCGAAAACTGAAAAAACTGTTCAGTAAAAGCACACTTCCGGTTTAATAATTTTCTTGAAACTTGGAATTTTGGTCATCTATTAATTTCTAATTAATTTTGTTTGGATTGTAGAATCGTATAAAAGTAAAAAAGTAAAGTAATGCCTATTTTTTCAGGCGGGCTTACCGCTGGACTGGGGCGGAAAGCCCTACTTGGCTATTACAAATATTTTATAACAATATAAAATTTAGTTATACGCCCTGGACGCGAACTGGGGTCCCCTCCGCCCATTAAGACAAGGTCCTGCTCTACCTACAACCAACCCCGCCCCGTGTAGAAATCGTAATAAGCAACTTGATGCACATAAAGAAGAAAACATAACCCACCCCGCCCACCACCCCCTCCCCCAAAAGCCCCCTTAAATGACTTCACCGGAAGAAATGTTTCAAATAAAAGTTGTAGCTCTTTATATGCGTAGTTCGTATACGTAGTTTAAAGAAAATCGTTGGAGCCGTTATCGAGAAAATAGCAGAAAACTGAGAAATACATTTCTTTAAAAACGTACTTCCGATTATCCGATTTTTTTCAAACTCGGAATTTCAACAGCATATTTAATTCTAATTAACATTATTTAGATGACAGAATTGTCTAATATACTGAAATAGCACTTTAGAGGTAGCCGAAACCCCACCCCTCCCTCAAAAGTGCCCTTAAATGAATTTTTCCGGAGAAATGTTTCCTTTAACAGTTGTAGCTCTTTGTATGTGTAGTTGATGTGTACAAAGTTTCAAGCATATCGTTGGAGCCATTTTTGAGACAATCTCAAAAAATTAGAAAAATCTGCTAGTAAAGTGGTACTTCCGGTTGAGGAATTTTGACTGATAACGCAGAGATCCCATGGTGATACCTAAACGGAATATCAAGTTTCAACTTTCTACGGTTTTTCGTATTTGAGCTTTGATGTTTACATACATATACACACAGACAGACACAACACGAACATACAGACCATTTTCTAAAAACCACTTTTTTGGACTCAGGGAACCTCAAAACGGATATTTCCGGTGAAAACTTGTTATCGAAAATTTGACATGGTTATAATACTTCCGCTTCCTAGGGAAGTAAGCGAAAGTAAAAAAAAAAAAATGAAATTAATTAAAGAAAATGTTATTTAATCTAATTGTTGGAAGTTTTGTTATTAATGATAAAAAAATAAAATTAGATTGTGTATTTTATGATTATTAATTCTTTCGGATAGAATTTATTTTCATAAATAAATATTTGATTATGATTAAGGCAATCTTTCGATTGTGACGGCTTAAACTTCCGCATTTTATCTTCTACGTATAATTTTATAGATGTAACGGTTTTATGGAGCATTAAGGAAAAGTAATGTTGGCTAAAATTATTTACATTTTATGGAGGCTAGATTATTTATATTATATAAATAATTGAATTAACTGCATACTCCTGGATCATCGGGGATTGGTCTAGTGATATAAGCTGTGGGACACTTCAAGGCAAGGAGTATAACTTGATGATTTTTCAAGATCTGAAAAAGAGTTAAAAAAAAAAAATTCTTCAGTTTAATTTGAATTTAGCAGTGCCAACTTACTTTTCTCTCAGGAGTATAATTGATTTAATAAATTCTGGACAATAACGAAAGAACAGCAAGAAAGAAGGAATAATGAAAATTGAACAACAAACTGACTACTTGCACTTACACAATATTATATTTGGTGATATAGTGAGCAGTGATTGAGTAACCGAGCGAAGAGTTGTTAGCTGGTTCTGTAGAATGGATGTGTTGGTTGATGTGAATCACTTGTAAGTGGGTATAAAATTTTTTATTAGCTAGTGTGGCTGCTATAAATTGGTGAAAGCTCTCTGGCATGTAAAGATGTTTTGAACTGGGAGTGAATTGAGATAGATAGATTGCTGGTTACAAGCAGCTTCGATAACTCTTTAACTCACTGTACATTGTACTATAGAATCAGAGAAGCTCACGAATAATCCATGATTGGCTTGGTAGCTTGTATGTAATGACATGGCAAAGTCATAGCAATGTCAAACCTTCACAACAGATAACAAAGAAAGAATAATTTACAACTAGTGGCCTAGCCAGCTACATCAGCCACTGACCTAAATCGGTGGTCACCAAACTAACCAAGGTCGCACAAGGTCGCACACTAGGACAGATGTCTTGGTGTGAGTGTGGCCAACACTAATATATAAACTCGCCCCATTGGAAGAGGGGATGATTATACGATTATACTTGAGTACGTCTTCATATACGAGCAGTAGTTTAGGCGTCCCTATACAGTTTTTATTTATACTTATTACTTTAGTGGTGCATCTTAGTTCATTTATCTTAATCATTCTAATTTATTAGTTATTTATCTTCTATTTATTACTAAGTATTTTTTGATAATACTTACTATTTTTTACGTTTAAATTATTGTTCAAATAGTCTATTTTTATAAAATCCGTGTTAATAATTCGAGCACTATCTTCCAAAAATCTCTAAACTAACTTCTGCCCTCTTCAAGACATCTACTACATACCATAGGAATCACAATAAACGATTCCACTACATCTTGTAGTATCACGGTGGGATCAGATCATCCAATAAACGATTCCACTACACATGTGATCTAGCAACTTATCCCAAAAATAATTTTTTCCCCACAAAATGTTCATATAAAAATGATAAGCGTAAACTTATCTTTCAAAGTTTAAGAAGAAAATCGTTTAAGCAGTATTCAAGAAAATTCCTGAAACAATCAGGAGCATCTGTACTATCGCACTTCTAGTAAATTCATTTTCTTCAAATATGAAATTCAATCAATGCTTTTTAATGTATTGATAGGGTAACTAGGGTAGGGTGAAATATCTCCTTGGTACCTGTCTGGTCCATTTTTATTAAGAGGCTAGCCCAAAAGAGCCTATTGAATCTGATTTAGTTGACAGTTCATATTTTTGCTGCTCGTATTGTGACCACGGTTCATTATTCCCCATTATGATCCAGTTATCTTATTATTTTTGTTACTTATACACTGTTTGCAATAGTGTTCTCCAAGAATAGTCTACTCACTTTGTCTCGCTTCCTTCCCGTCAGCTGTTAACAGCCGTACCTAAGGTGAGGACAGAACAATAGACTCAAAAGGTTCCCTGTCCACATGACAAGTAACGTCAAAGAAAATTCTGCTCTCTTTCTCTCGTTCATTTCCGCCAATATAGGCCACAAGTATCTAAGAAATGAGGACGGGAAAACCACTATAGGACAAGCAACACCAAGAAAACCGCTTCACCAATTAAATATAAGAAAATTCTACTGCCTTTGTCTCGCTCCATCTCCACTGGGACTGATGGCAACTTGTTTTTTGTTTTTTTCAGCCCACCATCTCTTACATTACGGTCCAACATCCAACAAACATCTCATATCACTTCGCTTCATTATTTTTAACATGAACTAACAATGAAAACGAAACCATTAATTATTTACTTTTTTTACTTTCTTTAACTCCTAGTAAGAGGAAGTATTGTAATTATGTCAAATTTTCGATATCGAGTTTTCACCGGAAATATCCGTTTTGAGGTCCCCTGAGTTCAAAAAAGTGGTTTTTAGCAAATGGTCTGTGTATGTATGTGAACAGCATAGCTCAAAAACAAAAAACTGTGGAAAATTCGAACTTGATATTCCGTTTTAGTTATCACCATGGGATCCGACAGTGGGTCATCTGTCAAAATTCCTCAACCGGAAGTACTACTTTACTAGTTTTTTTTTAAGTTTTTGCAATTTTCTCAAAAATAGCTCCGACGATTTACTTCAAACTTGTAATATCAACCATACATACTAACAACTACAACTTTTATTTGAAACATTTCTCTGGAAAAATTCATTTAAGGGCACTTGTGGGGGAGGGTTGGGGTTAGGTTTTCATCTAAAGTGCTATTTCAGTTTATTAGACAAGTCAGCCATCTAAATAATGTTAATTAGAATTGAATATGTTGTTGAAATTCCGAGTTTGAAAAAAAATCGGATAGCCGGAAGTGTGTTTATTTTACCAGTGTACTAAATGATTTTTTTCACTTTTTCGCGATTTTCCCAAAAATGGCTCTGACGATTTTATTGAAACATGTAATATAATGTAAACATGCAAAGATCTACATCATTTATTTAAAACATTTCTCTGGGATGATTCATTTAAGGGCACTTTTAGGGGAAGGGTGGGGTTACAGCTTCCTGTAAAGTGCTATCATAGTTAATTATACAATTCTATCATCCAAACAAAATTAATTGAAAAATAAATAGATTGCTAAAATTCCGAGTTTCAAGAAAATTAGTAAACCGGAA
>JAAEAF010010622.1:0-38696 GCA_011037195.1 Triatoma infestans | reverse complement strand
TACCTATCTATCCTCTTCTATCAAATTTCGGTATCGAGTTTTCACCGGAAATATCCATTTTTAGTTCCCCTGAGTCCAAAAAAGTGGTTTTTAGAAAATAGTCTGTTTGTGTATGTGAACAGCATAGGAAAAGAATAAACCGTACAAACAGCAAAAAACGAGAAACCGTAGAAAGTTAAAACTTGATATTCCGTTTACGTATCACCATGGGATCTGACAGTACGTTATCTCTCAAAATTTTTCAACCGGAAGTGCCGGAAGTACTAGTTTTTTTTTTTACTTTTTTGTGATTTTCTCAAAAATGGATCCAACGATTTTCTTTAAACTTGCTACATCAACTACACATACAAAGAGCTGCAACTTCTATTTGAAACATTTCTCCGGAAAAATTCATTTAAGGGTACTTTTGAGGGAGGGTGGGGTTACAGCTTCCTTAAAATGCTATTTCAGTTTATTAGACAATTCTGTCATCTAAATAATGTTATTAGAGTTAAATATGTTGTTGAAATAACCGATTTGAAAAGCGGTTACTTCACCACTTTACAGAAAGGTTTTTTTTCACTTTTTCGCGATTTTCATTTAAATTTGTTATTGAACAAATTTGCGCCTGACAAGCATTTATAAAATAATTGTATTAACAGGAACATAACAAAAAGGTGGTTCATTGAAAGTTTGCACTTGCTATGATTTTTGTGATTTTGGGCTAAAAATATAGATTATTTATTTTGCCAAAATTTGACCAAACCGGATTAAAAGATTTCTTTTTGCTACCTTAAGACCATTCTTCTTATTACCGTCTATTGGTTGCAGATTTGCTATACGTTTCACATATTATATTGTTATTTAAACACTGTGTCATGTGTCGCGTACGCGTGTATGTTCCCATTGAAGGATACACTTAATACAATGTGACAATTAATGTTAAAATATCTTACGGCTTCCAGAGAGATACATGCCCATGCATATATTTTCCCCTTATTACATACTCCAAATTACCACACAAACCTCTTTGTCACATATATGTACACATCCTAGATTAACATTGAAAAGGATTTTGCCACTATGTTCTTACCACCAAAACCAGCCCTATTCAGACAGCTTCTCTACTTCAGAGGTTAGTTCTAAAACAATATAATTGCCTTGGGATTTTGGTGGTTTCCAAGTTCTCTCAGGAAATCCCTAAAAACCTCAAAAACCAAATGTACAATTCTCTGAAGTTACATACACATAAATACCTTGAATTAAACTGGAACCCCATGTCTTTTAAATTTTAACAGGATTGCAATCAAACAACCCCAAACAGCTAGGTAGTGTGTAATGTGGTTACAAAACCAATTTATATTCTGTAGAGAACCATCTAAAGAAAACAAGTCAACTGAAGACAAAAATAAAAAAACCCGAGTGAAAAATTCACTTCTCAGAATGTATGTTTTACTTTCTCTAAGTAACAGGAAGTAGTGCAGAATCCAAAAAAGTGGTTTTTAGAAAATGGCCTCCATGTGTATGTGTGTGTGTTTTAACAAAATATCTCAAAAACAAAAGGTCGCAGGAATCTTCCGTTTAGGTACTACCAGCTCATCAGACACTAAGATTTCGGGCAAAATCCATCAACCGGAAGTGCGACTTTACTGCATTTTTTTTTTTTTTAGTTTTTTGTGATTTTCTGGAAAACGGCTCTAATGGCTTTCTTTAAACTTAGTACATCAACGATGCGTACAAAGAGCTACAACTTTTATTTGAAATATTTCTCCGGAAAATTTATTTTAGAGGACTTTTGGGGAGGGGTGGGGTTAGGTTTCCACTCATGTGCTGTTTCAGTCCATTATACAATTCTATCAACTAAAATTAATTAGAATTATATAGGTTGTCAAAATACCCAGTTTGAAGAAAATTGGTTGACCGGAAGTGCGACTCTACTGAACAGTTTGTTGTGATTTTCACAAATTTCTTTTTAGTGTTTCTTACACTAACAAGAATTTAAGTGAGAAGAATATTTGCCATTTCGCAGTAAGAGAAAGTCGTAGGGGTTTTTCGGTCCAGATTTTTTATTTTTGAACACAGGGGATCTCAAAACGTGTATTTCCAGTAAGAACTCGACATCGAAAATTTCGCACGATTGCAATACTTTCTCTTATTAACAGTAAGAGAAAGTAATATTTCAATAATCATAAACAATTGGAAATCTAAATGTTGGATAGCTGCACTTTTGGTTATGATTTTCTTCAGATTTGTCATTTATTACACTTTTAATATTTATTGAACTTGTAATTGTTAATAGAATCATAAGATATTTTGAATAAACATTGGAATGGAAGCCTAGATCACCATACTCCTAGAATTTAAGGAAATGTTACAAAACTAAAGCTGGAATCGTTTTCCATCACCAGAAAATCACAAAAAAAAAAACTGAAAAATTAGTTAATACTGACGCACTTCCCTCCCACCAACCAATCATCTTGGGTCAGCTGGTAGATCAAAAACAAAGATTACGTTTGATACATATGACCTTTACGTGATATACATATGACCTTTACGTGATATACATATGACCTTTACGTGATATACATATGACCTTTACGTGATATACATATGACCTTTACGTGATATACATATGACCTTTACGTGATACACATATGACCTTTACGTGATATACATATGACTTTTACGTGATATACATATGACCTTTACGTGATATACATATGACCTTTACGTGATATACATATAACCTTTTGTTGAATTATGCCGTTAAAAAATTATTTGCCTATAAAAAAAAAATCTGGTGTGAACCACTCACACGACTTTCTTACTCCTTTTAATACAATTATTACATAAAATGATAAATTTTATTTAAATATCAAATTTTAAGTATTTGTTCTAACAAGAAAATAGCGGTGGGATGGGTAGGGGTTTGGTTGAACAACAGCTGATGAAGGCCTTAGGCTACCGTAAGCACTTTCCATCGCCGTTTAGATCTGGTCTTTCTACTTAGGTTCGCTACTAACTGTAGCTTCCCATTTTTCTCAGGATACTGGGATGCTGGGTCTCGTGTAAAGATATTTGCCATCACGAGAATCAAACCCTGGATGGATTTGTGCATTCAAGCCCCATAAGTCCAAATATATATTGCAGAGTTTGTATACTAGTCATGTTATATTCCATCGTCGGCCGATAAGTCGCCGTACTAGTTTAATCCATTTGTTAAGTTCACGTCGTTTTAATATCGTAGGTAGAATTCTTAGGCCAATGTACATTGCTAGGTAGCGAACTAATTCCGCTGCAAAAAGTATTATTGAGGTAAAGTGCCGGGAAGAAAAAAGAAATGCCACAAAGTAAAGGTAATTTGTTGACATTTCTGAAGGGGTTAAATTTCATACACCATTTATTAGCCAAGATCTTAGTATGTTCTGTGAAAACTCAATTTCATAAAATGAAAGTGACAGCTGCAAAAGTGAGTAAAAAAATTAAAAGAAAGAAATCGTGCAAAAAAATTAATGAAAGACATGGAAAGAAAGTTGAGAGAAACAGTACAGGTTAATATATCAAGTTACCAGTGGTGTAAAGTTGACTCAGATTGCCACACTAATTAAAATGTACAGTCCTACCACTTGGGGGCGCTCATATCGCTCGACACTCAGTGCCTGCTGGAATTAATGAGTATATCAATCCGTGTTGAACTGTGTGTTTGTGTGCTTTATATTATATTATACCCATATGTATATATAAAATTGCTGGAAAACAGCAACAGCAGAACACCAAGCTGTATCTACTTTATAATAGTAGTATTCATTAATTACCTTTATAATTCTCTTTTAGCGGGTCCTTCATCAAATATCCCGAGTGTTATTATGTCAGAAGTAAAACTAATGTTTCTATATAATTCAGTACCCTGAGGTAATTTGGTAATTTTATTAACCCCGTGCCAGAATGTGCATCCGTCTTAGGATGACTGTTATTAATGAAGCCACACTCCCCCCCCCCGTACAGTAAAAAAGAAGAAAAGACACTGCTCACAACTTTCTGTTGCTGCTACTCTTATAGTTCTTGTATGGACTTTTTTTTCTTCAAATTTCCATTATTTTGATGCCTTCAATATTATACACTTTTATGACGTACACGACAATGAATGCCACTTTACAAAGCTGTCGTTCCTCCTCCTCGGCTACAACTTCCCTAAAATCTATTTTCTTGGCCAAATGTTTCAAAAGTATTCAGGCTTCTCCGTTATTTCGGATCAAATCCCTCCATTGGTCTCTGCTCATGCAATCTTTTATTTTCTACAACCCTAAGGGCAACGACCTCCTCTACTTCTTTTTCTTCTATAAGATGCTTACCACTTTAGACACTTCTGTGGCCATCTTTCGTCCGACATTCTTATCCAGTTGAGAACCTGGAGAAGATCATATCTTCTGTAGATAATCCTTACCCACTGCCAGTCGTTGTCCAACCGCTGTGTTGTTTATTAGATTACCAAATAGTTTGAGGAAATCCACTGGTATCGAGAAAATCACGAAAACTAAAAATTAAAATAAAAGGTACACAAAATTCTCTCTTCGGTTCCACTGATTTTCTTCAAACTCAGAACTTTTAGCAAGATACTGAACTCTTAATAAAATTAGAATAGGTTAAGTACCCTACCCAGAAATGGCACTTTAGAAAGAAATCTTAATGTCACCCCTTCCCCAGAACTTCATTAAATTCAATTTTTTCATCGGGAAAATGTTCCAAAGGGAGCTTGGAAAGTGCTGAAGGATCTCAAGAATTGCTCAAAAAATAATATGAATGTGATATAGATATTTTTATGGGTTGCATAAAGTCAGGACTCAGTTTCTGGATGATATTTATTTAGCCAGTATAGTAGCGTAGCCCTGAGAACAACAAAGGAAGAAGTAAAGAGAGTATTATAAGAAGCCAAATTTGGTAAATTCCCTGGCCCGGGCGAGTTAAACATGGAACTATTAAAAAATGGAGGCAGTAAATTCGTGGCGCTATTGGCAGCAGTGATTAATGCAATTTTAGGATGAAGATACGACCATACCTGGAAGATATGAAATTAGGTTATAGGCAAATCTTCTACATTTATGTAGAAATAGGCAACACCACTTTTTAAAAAGGGAGACTGTAGGAAGTGCACAAATTATAAGGGACAATTCGTGTCATTATTCCAATCATGAAACTTCTGGGACGGATAATAAGATCGGCTCGAGCTAGAGTTTTGTACTTCAGAAGTTCAGTGTGGATTTACGGCCGGGAAATCATGTATCGATCAAATTTTCATTCTGCCAGATTCTGGAGAAGCATCGGGATAAAGGCAAGTCTACTGAATTAATATTTATAGATCTTAAATGGCTTATGACAGTGTGCCAAAGTCTTGTTGTAGCACACTCTAGAAAGATCAGGCATAAGTGAGCCCTTGATCAATATCATAATTCGAACCTACGTTGAGACCAACATGAATTTAGGATCAAGGCACTTAAAGGATTTCCAACAAGTATGGCCTCCTGCAGGGCTGCTGTATGTCACCAGTCCTTTTCAAAATACATCTAGACGTGAGGTTGAGGCAGTGGATCAGGAAGTGCCACAAAATGGGAATTCAGATTGAGGAAAACCTGTACATTTACAATCTACTCTTCGCAGACGACAAAGTCCTGATTGCGCATGATGAAGAGGACATCAACTACATGATTCGGAAGCTGGTGGAGAATACCGAAAATGGGAGCTAAAGATACATTATGATAAGACCGAGTATAGGACTGCGACCCCAGGAACGAATGCATAAGTGATGAAAGAAAGTTGATTAAAGTTGCTGTCTATAAATACTTGGTTTCCTATTTCCAAATGTATGACACGTCGGAAGTGGATATAGAGAGGCGAGTGACGTGTGCAAGGAAGGCAGTTGGAATGCTGAATTCGGTGTTGTGGAACAGCAATATTCTAATCAGCACAAAACGACAGATTTATGCAGCAATCTTACTATATGCACAGAAACGTGGACTTCTGGCGGCGTTCTGCAAGAAAAAATAACGAAGAATCGTGGACTGCTAAAGTATTATAATAATATATAAATTTAATTTAATTAAAATATAAAATTATAATGCAGGAAGGTTGTGATAATCCAGTCGTATTGTATCATCCTATTTATGAAGATTATTTTTCTTCCTATAAAAGTGGCACATTTTGTACTTTTGCCTCATACAGCAAAAAATTCTACCTTTTTTGGTTACAAATAACGTCACATTTATATTTACAGCGCTATTTCAGCACAATGTAAGTACATTTTGTTATTATTTGATTCATGAAAACTGACGCATTTTGAGTTGCGACATTATTTTTGCTTGACCGAAACAATTCTTTTTATTATTTATTTGATTGAAAGTGGCACATTTGATCTTATGCCGTTATTCTTGTCGATTAAAATTACATTTTATAGTACTAACTTTCTATGTGTCAGTTTTCCAGAATCACTACTAAAATATATTTGAAATTGTGACATGTTTGGTGGACAATAATCGTTCTTTCAGATGTGCAGCCGTGGCAAATTACTAGTTGATATGGCAAGGGCATTAGAAAAAGATACGTTCGCTTGTTTACAGGAAGATAAATCGAACAACGATAAATATGATGTTAATATTACTGTTAATGCATTAGAAAAGAAAGCCATAACTGATGTAAGCGATGATAAATCCTTCAATAGCTGATGATGGTTAACTAAAGAACGTAATAGAGACAATGATCCATCTTCTTCCTTGGATTCGTCACAGTCATCTTCATCCGATAGTTCATCAAGTAGTTCAGTAAACTACCCGAACCAGATCCGCTGGGTTTACGAAATAATAATTCTTCTTCAAGTGATTCAGACGATGAAGAAACAGCAAAACAAATTGAAACCCAATTTTCCGAAAACAACAGTAAGGAACACACCTCTCCAAAAAACGAGGTGAAAAACCAAAGGAAACTGTCAGCGAAAGAATTGGCAAAACGTCTCAGAAATATGGATAACATGTACACGTCAAACTCAAAATCAAAAAAGTAATGTAAGCTCGAAAGATTCTTCCACCCTGAAGAGACAAATGCAAGTTTAAGTGTTCAACAAAATTCACTGAAGATGTGCGCAATGAAATCTTTAAACGATATTGGGAGCTATCGAAAAATAGCGATCGTTTATTTCGGGAAATGTAGAGGGAGTATGTGTGATGGATGCAAGAAACTTGAAATAATATTAAATTTTAAATAAATCTAAATTATCAAAATATGTTGCAAAGGACCAGCCAGGTATAAGGTCCTGTTACTCGTACGGTTCAAGAACAATTATGGCATTGTACTGTACTACCCCTTCTTCTCACAGGGGAGGAATTGAAACAAACAGAAGAGATATTTTAAGACAGACTCGTTCTAGCTACCAAAGTGAAAACATCAGAGCCAGTATCAAGTTTTAAGACTTATTCCAATTAATTTATAAGCATATTGTTGTTAACTTAATATCTCTTAGAGAATATATCTTTTGAAAAACAGTGTGACTACTTTATTATTACTAGTCTTCATTCTCTTTTAAAATTACAAACTTATAAGCCCTTTTCACTAAAACCTCGTGCTACACACTACCACTACTACAAATACAACTCCACACCATTACATTATATTGGTGCCAGCTGTTTGGGATATTTTCAACGAGAATCCACAATTTACAAGTACGTAAAAATTTTAATTTCATAATTAAACAAATTATCTATCAGATAATTTGATTGCTTTTTTTAAATTACCTTCTCAGCGGAAATATCTTCAATATTTCCCATTATTGAATTTTCTAGTGAATTTCATTTTTAAATTTTTGTAATTGTACCATTTGTATCTCAATCCCTTTCGAATTTTGAATTTATGAGTGTACTTAATAGATCCCAAATTATAAAGATATTAAGCGATAATAACCTTTCTGTTGGAGGCAATTTACTCCAATTACGTAGACGTCTTGAAAAAAATAATCTTTCCCCAAGCAATTCGTTCACTGACAAAATGTATAAGATTAATGGACAAGACATGGGCATCGACGCTGCTGTAGAATATTTACTGCTCAGCAGCAATTAGCAAATCCTCCAATTAACAATCAAACCTAGTCCCTTAAGGAATCTGCAATTAATCAATAGCTTACCTACCTTCGATGGCGAAAATTCAGCCAAAGTGTCAGATTTCCTTGACCAAATTAGCCATTGTGCTAGTCTTTCTGGCTGGGACGACGCTGCTAAATTAGAAATATTAGCACTTAGGCTCTCAGGTTCTGCCAAGATATTTTACGACACCCAGAAAGCCGAATTACAAGGCCAGGGTACAATTATAACGTATCCTCTAATTTCAGAGCGACTTCTAGCCCGATTTCGTAAAGAGAAAACACCCCTAGTCCTCTTACAACAGATGACTAATATTCAGTCCTTGCCCACTGAGTCTCCTGAAACATTCGCGGATAGGATTAGACATATCCAATCCGCCATTCATTTAAAAGCTCAAGCTAACCCACTGGAGGCCTTACAAACAATTTTAGATAAACTGGCCACTGATGCGTTCCTGAAGTCACTTCCTCAAACGCTTCGTAATGAGGTGCGAACTAAGCTATCTCAAAAATTAGACGAAGCACTTTCTTATGCCAATGCCCTAAAAGAAGTTCAGGCTTCTGAAACAAACCCCACAGTTTTCGCTGTAACTTCGAAAAATTCTAATCGTACACCTCCATCTCCTTGTCGTTACTGTGGACAAATGCATTTCCACAGAGAATGCCCGCATCGTAATAAAAGTCAAAAGCCACAATTAAAACCAACTACCACTTGTAGAGTATTTAATGTAATAAAGAATAGACCTTGTCGCCATTGTTCCGGTCCACATTTTGACGTGGACTGCACCAACAAATTCAGACCAAAACCTCGTACTAACTTTGGCAAAATGCCTAAGAAATTTAATATTCCTCAAAACTTTAATCACAGAGCAAATAGTAATAATCGCTATAATAATAATAATCAATATTATAGTAATAATCATAGTCCTCGAATTAATTCAAACAATTCGCGATTTAACCCTTATTCAGATAGGCCCCAGTATAGTCATAATAATAATAATGGTAGCCATAACCTCCAAAATGGGCCCACTTGCCAATTTTGTTCTAAATTTGGACATACGGCTCGAACATGTTTCCAGAGACAGCCAAAAAACGGTTAAGCCCACAGCCGCTCTCACGAACGGCTGATGTTATGACCTTGGCTCTCATACCTGCTTTCACCAATTCTGATAATTTGTTAGTAAATTTAAGAATTGGCAAAAAATTTATTCGTGCCCTTGTAGACACTGGAGCTAGTCACAGCCTAGTGGATTCCAGTTTTTGTAGAAATAAGAACCTTCAGCATTCCAACATTATTTTAAAATCTCTGACTAACCAAGTAATACCTAATTATGGCATCATGTCCCTTCGTTTGCATGCGGACAATGTCGAAAATTCCAATTTTTTTGGCGAATTCATAGTTTCGCAATTAAAAGGCAATTTTCAATTAATACTTGGTAGAGATGTCCTTACATTAAATAGGGCAATTATTAATTTCCGCACACGTACACTAACACTCAATAAGTTCAACATTCCATTTTCAAATAGTGCTCAAACGCACCAAATCAATTCGATTCAACAGCTACCTTTACCCAAAACCCTGCAGCTTCGCCACAAAATTATAGTGCCACCTCGCGCACACATAATACAAACACATACACTATATACAAAAATTCCTCTCGACACACAAATTCTGCTTACACAACACAATTCCTTACCTACGGGTCTCTACATGCCCAATTCTATCGTACATATTGCTAACAACACATGCACCATCAACCTTATAAACACTACCTCACTCGAAGTTGCTATTCAAAAACACTTTCCAATCGCTCATATCGAATACGATTTTGAAACAGACTTACAGACTCACACCATAAACGCAGTACAATCTGCTAATCAAACTAACACAAACGAAATCGCTCTATTTCAACAAGAACTTCTCAACAAATTAACGCATCTCTCTTCTCAACAACAACAACAAGTTCTACATGCCCTCACTCCTTTTTATGACGCTTTCACACACGACAACAATTTCCAAACAAAATTTTCTGGAGTCACTCACCACATTGACACTAAAAATCAGCCCCTGTGTCCAGCCGCCCCTATAAGATAGCACACTCCGAGGCTCCCATCCTCAATGCCCTCATACAAGACAATCTTGATAGAGGTATAATAGAGGAAAGCAAATCCAGCTGGGCTCACCCCGTCATACTCATTAAGAAAAAACACGCTGACCACACTAGAGTTGATGTTACAGACATTACACAGCTCCGAAAACAATACAGGTATGTGGTTGATCTTCGCAAACTAAATGCCATCACCACTTCCGAAATTTACCCGCTCCCGGATATACAGCATATCCTATCCACACTGAATGCCACCCGTTTCTATACCACCTTAGACATCAGTGGTGCCTTCCACGGCATCCTCCTTGCCGAAGCATCTAAAGAAAAGACTTCCTTCGTCACTAATTTCGGAACCTATCAATTCAAGGTTCTTCCCTTCGGTTTAAAGAACGCCAGCAACGCTTATCAGCGTTTAATGGACAAAATTATGTCCGGATATACTGGTGACATCTGCCACACCTTCATAGACGATATACTCGTCTTCCATGGGAAAACTTTCGACGAATGCATTATTAAAAGTAATGAAGCGTCTCCAGGCCGGTAACTTGTGTATAGACTTGGGTAAATGTCAATTTTTTAAAGACAGCTGTAAATATCTGGGTTATGTAATTAGTTCTAATGGAATAAGGCCCGACGAAGAAAAATTAAAATCGGTTAAGAACTACCCTGTACCTCGTAAATTAAAAGACGTCAGAGCATTTTTGGGTTTCATAGGTTTCTATAGGAAATTTATCCCCAAATTTTCTGAGCTTGCCAAGCCACTCACAGACCTTACAAAGAAAGGTGTAAATTTTCAGTGGACACAAGAGCGTCAAGACGCTTTTCAAGCTCTCAAATCCACCTTAATATCTCCACCAGTTCTAGCCTATCCTAATTACGACCATGAATTCATCCTTACTACGGATGCAAGTAATATAGGTATTTCCGCAATTCTAAGCCAAAATATTAATGGCGATGAAAGGCCCATAGCGTTTGCTTCACGTGTGCTTAATGAAGCAGAATCCAAATACTGTACTACCGAACGTGAATTGTTAGCCATCGTCTTTGGGTGTAAACCCTATAGATATATCTTGTATGGCTACAGATTTAAGGTAGTTACAGACCATGCAGCCCTCCAATGGCTCAAAAACATCAAAGATAGCCACAATAAGCTCTTCCGTTGGAGCATGAAACTGGCAGAATTTGATTTTTATATAGATCATCGTTCCGGCAAGAATATTGCACATGCGGACGCACTTAGTCGATACATAGGCTGCATTCAAGCCGAAACCGATGAATACTATCCAACGATAGACCTCCTGGAAGTCCTAGAACTTCAAAGTAATGACGCTGAATGTCAGAAGTTACTACAAACACCCCACTATTCCTTAGACCAACAGGGTTTAATAGTGCATACTGTTGACAATTCCACGCTAGTGCCTAACTCTATGCGTGACACCATCATGAGATTATTTCATGACAATCCTCTCTCGGGATACTATGGTATTCATAAGACATATGACAGAATAAAAATGTTCTTCACTTGGCCAAATATTTCTACTGATGTGCAAAACTATGTACAAACATGTCATAGTTGCGCTACTAGTAAGTCGCATATTCCTCACACACCTCCCTTGGGTGATTTTCAAGAGCCAACGAACGTATTTCAGGCTTTATCTATAGATGTAGTAGGCCCCATGGAAGGTTCCACTAATCCAGACACAGGTGAGGAATACAAATACATCCTTACCATTATCTGCCAGTATTCTCGCTTTCTCGAGATGTTTCCCATGACAAATCAAAAGGCTGAGAATATTGCTCGGATACTTGTAAATGAAATTTTTACCCGTTATGGCACACCCAAGTACCTACTATCAGATTTAGGTACCAATTTCACTTCTACCATAATACTTCAGATCTGCACCCTATTGAAAATCCGAAAAGTTAACACTACTCCCTACCACCCTGCTTCCAATGGCAAATTGGAACGTATCCATAAAACGATAGCTCGTAGTATCTCCCACTACTCACAAAACCAGTGGCACAGATCTCTACCACTTATAAAAGCTGCACACAATTCAAGCCCAAATACCTCGACAGGCTATTCTCCTCATGAACTCATATTTGGGAGTAAGTTCAAATTTCCTTGGCTAGTAAACTTCCCATCCCGTGACTTCGATAATTTTAATATCCACGCAAGGACATTGTACAATAAAATTAAAGAGGTACGCGCTTCAGCTAAGGAAAATAATGAAAAGCCAAAAGTTACTAGAGCCAAATATTATAATCGGAATGTATCTAAACATCCATTTCAGGTTAACGACAATGTTTACCTCAAAATTTTCAAACCTCAGGGCAAATTTGGTCATAAATTTTCTGGACCTTACAAAATAGACAAATTATACCCCAACCATACTGTACGCTTACGTATGGAAGACGGTAAAAAAGTAGTACACCTCAGTAAAATTAAAAAGGCATATATAAGGAAAATGCCACAATCCCAAAATAAACATCCTATGGTACTTCGAGACAGACGTAAAACATAAAACACTAGAAACCATTCTCATTCTACATGACACACTTCTTAACCTATTCTCAACTCCACAAAATACACCACATGTATATATGTATATATTTAATTAATGCCGTATAATTAATTGCCATATAATTAATAAACTTATTTACTATATAAAAAAAAAAAAAAAAAAAAAAAAAAAAAAAAAAAAAAAAAAAAAATGCATGTTATCAATTAATTAGTCTTAAGAACTAAAATGTATATTACTTACAATAATTTAAAATTTATTTTATTTGCAGAATCCAAAATGAACAGTAAACTTATTGCTGCTTAGTTAACACATTTTTCTTTCTGTTCCAGCGACGACGATTCAATGCAGAAATTGAGAAATTCTTAAATAATTGACATTGATTTAGTATAAATTTTTCATTATGATATACCTAATAATATAATTATATACCTAATATTAATAATTTGTATATATTTTTTTTGCAGATTTAATGTCTAAAGCATAATGCCTATATAGTTTGATGTTTTGATGTTTATTTAGATATTCATATGTATCTAATTTTTTTCAGGTCGCTTTAAAAGAAAACTGCATTACCTTATTTTTTTATATATTTGTCGATCTTTTGATTTATTAATCTAACATTTTTCTAATATTTCATTGTTTTCTTAATGTATGTTCAAGGTACCTAGAAAGCACAGCATAGCTGAATAGCTCTTGAATTACGACGGCCCAAATATGCATGCATACCCCACAAAGTAGCTACTTACCTTAATAACTTAATATTTACTTCAATAGCAAAAAATGTCTTAGTTATAAGAGCTTTCCATAAAATTAAGTGTTCAGCAATATTTTAATTTAACATTAATTTAATTTAAAATTTCTCTTTCCAGAATCAAACTTCTTCACAGCTACATCATTGCATGTGTATGCATGAATTGCATATCTATGATGTTGCATGAAAATAGCATGTTAGCCATGTATTTATATATATATAAATTAATTTTGTGTTTAAAAGAATTATTTTCAGATCAAACATTCTACAAAAGGAATTGATACTAAACTTCGGATTCCTCATAATCCTATAATCCTCCTACAAACACACATAAAACTAAACTAAATCAAACAAACTTTTAAACTAATAATGAATCGATGAATTCGCTACGTATACTAATATTACCCCAACCACACACTGAGTACGATCACAATTATAACCTATGATCATAGTAAATAAGACTACACAAACTGAAAATTATATATATCTGTTTGCAAATGCAACAGTTGTCGATGTACAACTAGGTCAACAATTTCTTTCCACAAGATGAACACCAACTAACTGCACGTATTTCCAAAGGGAAATAACAAAAATATACACAAATATGCCTGCACATGCAGCAATTAATAAATTAGACATATAAATATTACTTCAAGATGGACAAGAAAAGGACGCCAACTGGACTTATTCCAAATGGAATATTCACAAACTGCACAAATTTCCAAAGGGAAATAAACTTACACGACATTTCCAAAAGGAAATAAAATAACACCACAGCATTTCCAAAGGGAAATTGACTAACGACCCAACATTTCCAAATGGAAAGGGATCAACAACACAATATTTCCAAATGGAAATTGAAAACATACTTAATCACACAAAAACAAACAAATCTTAACTAAAATCTTAACACCTTATCTTACTAATTAGCTCTCTTCTAAAAACCTTATTCAATACCTTTCCTTCATTTTTTGTTTTGTTTTGTTTTAATGTATTTTTATCACCACACTAATAAATAGATTTCGTGGTGCTATATATGTATTTTATTAAACTTGTTCATTTAAATTTTACTGCTTACTTATTTATTACTATAAATTTTTCTGTAATGTATCTATAATTATTTTGAATTATTTAAGAATTTTTCGTTTATATAGAATCACTTCAAGAAAAACATATGCATTTTCGTCTATATAGAGTCATATTAACAAAAACACATATATGCATACAGAGTCATTTCAAGAACTCAAGAAATTACATCCATCACCATCACACAGAAGCCTACATTGATCGCCTTGTCTACCCTTGCCAGTTACATCTTCATCAGCAACACTCTCACTCGCCAAGCAGTGTTCGCATATCAGCCTACCACAGCAACGCTCACTTACTCACGCAGCGTTCGCTCGAGTATAAGATATCCAAACACCACAGCAACGCTCACACCTTCAAGCAGCGTTTGCTCCAGAAGAAGATGACTGCAGCCTACAACACACAGCCACTTTGCAGAGGCTACACACACGCCTCTCACCTTACCAGAGGATAACCTTCAAGCCTCTACAACTCTAGATCACCTCCCAAATTTTTCGTGCCGAAAAATTTCTCCGGGAGGGGGGCTAATGTGATGGATGCAAGAAACTTGAAATAATATTAAATTTTAAATAAATCTAAATTATCAAATTATGTTGCAAAGGACCAGCCAGGTATAAGGTCCTGTTACTCGTACGGTTCAAGAACAATTATGGCATTGTACTGTACTACCCCTTCTTCTCACAGGGGAGGAATAGAAACAAAGAGAAGAGATATTTTAATACAGACTCGTTCTAGCTACCAAAGTGAAAACATCAGAGCCATATCAAGTTTTAAGACTTATTCCAATTAATTTATAAGCATATTGTTGTTAACTTAATATCTCTTAGAGAATATATCTTTTGAAAAACAGTGTGACTACTTTATTATTACTAGTCTTCATTCTCTTTTAAAATTACAAACTTATAAGCCCTTTTCACTAAAAAGCTCTGCTACCCACTACCACTACTACACATACACTCCACACCATACATTCAGTATAGATAGAAATATTGGTGTACCCAAAAACAACGTCAATTAAATCACTCATTTTATCTTTATAAAGGCGAAAAAAAAAAATGCGTGTCTGCAAACTATTTTTCCGAAATACTTTAGGAATTATTGATCGACCGATCCGCGCAGTATTGGGAAAAAAGTGAATGAAATAACAACTGAGGATCGAAGGGGAAAACGTGGGAATCATCGAAAAGTTAGTGACCAAATAAAAAAATCTGTTCGCTGTCATATAAATTCAATTGATAGAGTAGGTAGTCATTACACAAGATCTGATAGTACTCGAGAATACATTCCAGGAGACAAAAGTATTGCTGACTCACATAGGGATTATGTTAAAATGCAGCAAGACAAAAACGAACCATACGCGCATCTAACTATGAACAGCCGAATTTTTAACAGTGAATTCAATATTTCATTTTTTTTTTCCGAAGAAGGATATATGCAATCTGTGCGAATCTTTTAAAAATGCACCACAAGATGAAAATTTAAAAAAGCAGGTGGACGAACATACCCAAGAAAAAGTGTGGAGTCGTCAAGCCAAGGACCGCGATAAAAGCCAAATTTTTGATATCGACTTTTCACCGGAAATAACCGTTTTGAGGTCCCCTGAATCCAAAAAAGTGTTTTTAGCAAATGGTCTGTGTGTGTGTGTGTGTGTGTGTGTGTGTGTGTGTGTTTGGTATGTATTTGAACCGCATAGCTCAAAAACGAAAAGTCGCAGAAAGTTCAAACTTGATATTCCGTTTAGATATCAACATGGGATTTCTCTAAAGTGCTATCATAGTTGATTATAAATTCTACATCCAAACAAAATTAATTAGAAATAAATAGATGACCAAAATTCCGAGTTTTAAGAAAATAAGTAAACCGGAAGGGCGCTTTCACTGAACTTTTTTTTCAGTTTTCGACGAACTCCAACGAATTTCATCAAATTTGGTATAGAAACTATAAAATTTGTCAATAACAATTTTGAAAACTGGAATAAGAGAAAGTTGTGTGAGTGTTTCACACCAGATTTTTTTATCATAAATCAAAAATTAATTCTTACAATTTCACAGTTATGGTCAGACAATGTAGAATGTTATTTCTGGCACGAAGGAGAAGGCCGTCGTGGGGCCACCGAAATTGGGACTTGCTTATTACATTATGTACGAAAAATGGCCGAATCAATTGACGATGATGATTTAGAATGGACATTTTATTCTGAAAACTGTTGCGGCCAAAATAAAAATAAATTTATAATAGCAATGTTCATGTGCGCTGCACAAAAGTTTAAAATAAAGAGAATCACACTTAAGTGATTATTGTCGGACACACACAAAATGAAGGGGACGCGGTCCATTCGGTAATCGAAAAGCAGATAAAGAAAGCTAAAGAAGCTGGGGCTATATATATATACACAGCAATACTTGATGTTAATAAGAATTGCTAGAAAAGGCGGGTCACCCTATAATGTAAACGAGTTATCGCATTGTAGTTTTTTTTTATTTGAAAAGACTGGCTATACGTATCGGTTCGAACTATGTTAAGGATATTCATGGGAACGTGGTTCATTTAAAAAAAGCAAAAATTATTATGTATGAAAAAGATGAACCCTGTTCATTCCAGTTTAAGAAGTCGTACAACGATGAAGTATTTACCAAAGTTATTGTCAGAAAACAGTCCAGAAACGAAAATGCTTAATCCTGAGAGTAGGTTGGAAAAAGCTAACACCAAAAAAATAGCGGTATCTGACAAGAAAAAAGTAGACCATATTTCATTATTGAACAACAATCTCATTCCTGAATGTTATAGACATTTTTTTAACAGCTTATAAGCTCGTAATTAATCTCAGAACTTTTATTTGTTCCTTATTTTTGTGTTTTGTTTGAAAATTAATGATACTTTGTTTTAACACTTTTTCATCAGCGAGTTTTTTATTACTTATTTTTCTAAAATTGCGGTTTGCTGCCTACTTTGTCACAGGATAAATTAATAAAGTTTTTTAATATTCAAATCGTCAGACCTTAAATTACAATGAGATGTTTGTACTATATATATAAATTCAAGAGGAATTACGATGAGTTCTGCATTGGCTTATAAATTACAAAATTATAAGCAATGTATCCTGGGTTTCCATCATAGAAACGGGTGATGAATGTTCAAAAAATCATACTTTCTTTCAGCACTCCTGTAAAATTTACTTATTTTGACTTGTGCCATTTTTCTCGCCGGGCAGCGATATTTTGTACAAAATAATACCTAAAATGTCATTCTGGTGTAGCAAAATCAAATTCAAATTTTGTACAAGCATAAATTAGTAATACCGCACAGCTGACTTATATTCATTCAAGGAATTAAAATTTAAGAGACTATACAAAATAAAGTTTTATATGAATTTGAGCAAAAAACAAAAAAGGGAAAACTTCAATTAAAAAATCAATTAATTTACTTATTTTAAAAACAATTCGTTTGCTCTCTGTTAGTGAAGATGTAAGCGTCTTAATCTTAACCTTGCTTGTAACCTAATTTTATTTATTTTGTTTAAAAGCATAAGCTATAATATTAAAAGTTACAATGATTTGTACGAGTTGAAGTATTATTTTTCTTTTTCTTTGTTATCGTGAAGAAATTCTGGTAATTCAATCAAGTCTATAGTTTTAGCTCGTTGTGTAAGGTTCAAATGGAGCATACAAGTCCATCTACGTATGGCCCACCGAATTGGGCTACTGGATATCAAAATACTAATAAAAAATCACCGCTCACCAGTCCACAGGCAAATAGATTTCAAGAAAGTCCTGACTTTTCACCATACAGTTCTAGCAGCCCAATTAAGAAATATCATTCAAGAAACAATAGAGGTACTAATAGAAGAAGATATTTTAATGCTTCCACTGGCCATTTTAGTAACAATGGTAACTTTAGCTCTCCAAATAAACATGTCCACAATTGGAGAAATCGAGTAAGTTTTTTTTTTAATTTCAAATTTATAGACATGATTTGTCATGTGCATTTTTGGGTACTCACTTTTTCATTTAGATTGTTTTCACCAAAACCTTGGGTATAGTTGTATTACAATATCATATCTTTTAAATATTAAGTTCATAGAAGTGGTATCAAAATTGAAGTAGTATTTTAACAAGTGAATTTATTAAAAACTGGAAATCTCCCTCAACAAGTGTGATCTATGAAGAGAATTATCTAACACTTTTAAAAGTTTTTATCATCAATAAATATTTGAATTATGGAAGATCTCATTTGATTTGAAGAACCTTCATAATCATGAGTTTTATTTTTAAATTATAATTAACAATGTAATACAATTTTACGTGGTAGGTGTTTTTTTTTATGATATACAAAACTGCTGAAGAATCAGAGGTGCAAGAGAATAAGTAGATATATGATAAAGAAGATTTATAAGGTCGTAAATTAATGGGAAGAAGGAAGCTAAAAAAAAAAGCACACTGCTTAAAACCGGGGTTCTCATGAGTAATTTTGAAAGCAAGTAGTGTTGCAGGGTTGAGCGACCAAATTTCAACGCAGTACGTTAAGTCAAAGAAGATGATGTATTTCTTGAGAATTAATCGCTGGAAGGGCTAGAAGTGGACTAATAACTTCCTTAGTGATCTTTGTATCCCTATGGGTGTCCCAGCCTTTTGCACAGGCATTCCTAATACTCACAAAATATGCATATGGCCTGCAGATGTAGTTGAAATGCTGCAACTTCTTGGGTTTAGTACACCCACAGGCAAACTCTATACCACACTGACACTATATCTTTTAGGTCCCGGTGGATTTGGCTTTATAGCTCTCCTTCTACAAATAACTAATCTACAAAATCAAAGACAACTTTTATTCAAAGTATTGATTGATTTTTTTTAAATCAATTTTTGTGTGACTTATTAGCTAACAATGGATAACATTCCATGCAACACAACAGGATGGTTGCTTTTTTCCTTTTGATAATCCAAGAATGAAAATATCCGTGATAAAATTGGCCAATTTTGTCTGAAACATCTGCTATATAAAAATCATTATCTCGGGCTCGATAGGAAAGTGATATTTCATTAAAGGGATCCGATCCGATATAAGTAAATATGTTTGTAAATCCTTACCCCTAAATGTTAATCTCTTAAAAAAAAAAAAAGGTAACAGAATCAATTAAATTTTCTGCCATAGGGAAATTATTATCGGCCAAACAGTGATTTAAATGATTCTACCAACATATCCAACTACTTTCATCCGTCAATGTTAGAGGATCCATGGGAGGAACTGGAACAGAAATTAAAGAAAGAACCCATTGAATCCAATGAAAAGACGAACAACTCTCCAGAGGACCTAAACAATGACACTTCAGTACAAAATTAATTTTTTTATATATATATAAGTATATTTGAAATTTTGTTTTTAACATTGACGTTTTTTCTTTTTGCAAATTTTGCAAAATGCTGACATTTTGTTGGCGATCTAATGTACAAAAAAATAAAAAATATTTTTATCACTGATTTTTTAAAATTTATAAAAAAAAAAATGAAAATTAGAAAAAAAAGTTGTAACTAATTTATTTTTTTTTTTAAATGCTCACAGCTTGTAGTGAAAACCTTTTTTTCCATGACTGAACTTTCTTCTTTATTAATATAACAAAAGAAAATGAAAAAAAATTGTATGAAAAACACTGTAAATCATGTTGAGCACGTAGAAAAACTGGACTAATATTTCAAGTATTAGTATTTAAAAAAAAAAGTAATATTAATTTAATATTTATTCATAATGTGAGAAAATCATGTCCCTTATCTTCAAGTAATGCTTCCATATCTTGTACTTCTTTACACCATACGTTTAACCTTTCAACCATGGACGATATCTGTGCAAAACGAAATAAACAAATATTATTTTGCAACAAAATTAATAATGATCATTCAAAATACAATTTAGCTAAATATTGAACCGTATGAATGAAGCTGAAATGTGGATACAATTATAAAAATTGCTTCTTAGGAAACAAAGGGATTGTTGCAATCCATATATAAAAAATTATCTTTAAAGCTATAATTCACTGCCATTTGGAATGTAAAGTAATGCCTATTTTTTTTCAAGAGGCTTTTGTCGTAGACTGGGCGGAAGCACATACTTTACTATTAACAATTTTTAAACTAATAATAAATTGAGCAGTTATATGCGGGACTCGAACTGTGGACCATAAGTCCATTATCATAACCACTATAGCGGGGAAGAAGACCGAACAGAGTGACTCAACTCTCTTAACTTCGCATCTAAATATACTTATTTTTTTTTGCAAAAAGACTACGAAAATCATGGAGTACCTAAACGTTTTGTGCGAGAGTTTCATATTCAACAAGTAAAAATGTTTCCCAACTTTAAATTTAAATAATATTTTAAACTGTGACTGTATAGGTCTCTAGCGCACTCTAGAGTTAATAAACTCTGGTCAAGCTCTAATTTAACCTATCTACAGACTGCATATCCTTGGAGGAAGATTGATACTGCAAGTTTTCTAGTGCACTAAAAATCAAGTTGGAAATGAAAATAAAATAATTTAATGAATTACTAGCCTGGCTATCCGAAACATATAGACCCTCTATTAAATTTTATTTCTATAACCGTTCATCCGAAATGCAACAGAGAATATAAGCATAAACCACAGTCTAGAAAACCGTGGTCCATTCACCAGTTGATCTGATTCAAAATAGACAACAGCTCCAACACCTTCCATCTATTCTAGATCCGCCTGTGTGTAACATGAAGGTAATTAATTGCCAGGTTATATTGTGTAACTGGTGTTTCCTAGAACGAAACCTAATGCTGTAATTAAAATGATTAGTATTTGTTACTCTAGGAGCGTGAGCGTATTGCTCATATGATTTGCTATGACGCTATCTACTACTCACTTGATGCTTTTAAAGGTTCCTACTACATGTTTTCCTTCTCACAGAATGTTGATGACTCACATCATTCTTATAGTATCAGGGAAGAATGGGAAGTATCAATTCTAGGGAAGATTGGGTCCACCTGGTGCGATAAGTAATAATTACCTCCGTGTTACTACACGGACGGTTCCAGAATGGATATAAGGTCTGGAGATGCGGTCTATGCTCAGATAGGAGATCACTTAGCGGTACCTCTTAGTGAATGGTCCTCTGTTTTCAGGCTAAGGTTTATAGTATTCTTTGTTGTAATTTGGATGAGAGGGTAAATAATACTGCACTAAAGGCGCTGAGTCTATGTATCTTTATTTCCAGGTTAGTACTAGAACGTTCTAGAAGACTGGAAGAGCTTTTGGGAATGAGGAGGTGGACAGGTTTACCAAATTAGGCGCCCCTCTTCCTTTCATTGGCCCCGAGCATGCTATTTGTGTGTTTTAAGGCACATGTCTGTCAAGCTTCAGTCATGGATAGTTTCACAGCATTCAACCCTATGAATGAACATAATAGTAGGTTGTCGTCAAACTAAGATGCTCATTGGGGGTCTAGACAGGCTATTAATGAGATGTTATCCCTTACTGGGCATTGTTTAAGGAGGCATCTCTTCGTAATCCCTTTACTAGAGTCTGTGAGACAGAGGAAGAAACACCTATCCATCTTATGACAATTGCATGGGTTGTGAGGAAATTAGGTTCGGAACTTGTGTTCAGAACAGGATGTCTGAGGAAGAACTTAGGCTACTTCCCTTTAGGGTATGGTCCGATTTGATCGGACGCGCTGAATCTTAGATGGGTAAGACTCTGGTCTGAATTTTTGTTCTTGACCCGGTTTACTGTTGTTTTTCTTTGGGGTACCTAGTGGGGCTTCGGATAGCGTAGGGTTTGGTCCCTCCCCACAGATGAATAATAAATAATGATCTACTCACTCTTCATATTTAACTATAATTCTTATTATTTTGCAAGGGAAGGTATAGTTCAGTGGAAGGCGCACTGGACTCCCAAGGGGAGGTCCCGGGTTCGAGTCCAGCTGTGATGCCCTTAGATTTTCTCTTTCTAGGAACCTCTACAGCTCACTGTAACGAGAGAACACTGTACGGAGGCCGGCAGTGCACTAAGAAGCCTCCGGGCGCCAGTGACCTTAGATGTTGACGCGCCTTAAATTAAAAAAAAATATATATATTATTTCGCAATAATACAAATTTATAGAGTTTTTGCCTCGTATTTGCTTCAATTCTTACGGCCCAATTAAAAAAAAGGAACCACCACAAATGATATCTAAATATTTCTAAATGATTTCTATTTATTCTTTTTTATTTTAAATTTTTTATTTTTTTTAATTTAAAATTTTTTAAATATTTATTTTAAATTAAATAATTTTTATACCTGTTGCTTATTAAGAACTCTAGGTTGTACCCAGGTCATATGAACACTACCTGCAACTTGATCAATAGCACCTTTTACAAGCCCCTGAGCTAAAGCTTTCATAACTAATAATTCAACTTCATCCATTGGAAGTCGTGTAGCTTTAGCGATTTCGGCAAAGGTAAGCTCCCTTTTGTTTGACGCTCGTTTGAAGGTCATCTGAATATTGAAAGGAAATTGAACAAGATTGGTTAATTTAATCATTTTACATAATTTGTAAAATAATTTATGTAAGAAAATTATCTGGCAAGTAGCTTTACTAAAATGGACTAGCCAATTATTCAGAGAACTTGACATTTCTTTGGGGATTGTAACTTAACAATACTACAATAGGGCAGGCAGACATAAGTGATGTGGTTAGCTCCACTGTAACTTCTTAAAAACAGAACTTCTCTAAATTCTCTATCTTAGATTACTTTTTACTTTCTCTTACTACTAGTAAGAAGGAAGTATTGCGATCGTGCCAGATTTTAGAAATAGAGTTCTCATCGGAAATAAAAAGTTTGTGTGTATGCAAAAATGTATTTAGGAAATGGTCTGTGTATGTATGTTGACAGAATATCTCAAAAACGATAAGTCGCAGTAAGCTCAAACTTGGTATTCCATCTTCCATTCTTGGCAGATTCAGGCCAAGAACATTCACATCCGGAAGTGCGAATTTACTTATTTTTTTTCAGTTTTCCGTCAAACAATTTTCTTTACACTTCGTATACTATCTACACACATAAATACCTAACACGCTTATTCGAAACATTTTCCCAGGAAAATAGATTTTTGGGTGTTTCTAGGGGAACAGTAGCGCTATGCTTTTCTTTAAAGTACAAGTTCAATATCATATATTATTTCATCTCCTACATAATATTAATTCACATTAGAAGCATTGATACCAAGAACAAATTTAAAGAAAATCGGTTGACTGAAAGTGCATTTTTACAAAATAGGTTTTTGAATTTTTGCAATTTTCTCGATAAAAACCATTTTCTTTAAAACTGGGATGCTTACTGCATAGATAACTTTAATTTGAAACGTTTTTCTGAACAAATTTATTTAACAGGAGTATTAGATATGTGCCGCTTAGATTAAATTTAAATGTGCACAATATTAGATTTAAAATAGAGCGCTCCATATAAGGACACTCAAGGTACAAGTAAAATCCCCACCAACATTTTTATGGCCTGGCCAGTAAAGTTGAAAGAAAAATTTCTTGACTAGGTTAGTGTTTCACACCAGATTTTTTTAAAATAATGATCCAAACTCCCATTGTTCTAATACCTGATTATCATTAAACACAGAAAACTCATTTAATCACTTATACAACCGACAGTTTTTCATCCTCTATTAGCTTTCAGTTTCACTCAATTCATTATGAGTTCAGCATTATACCATACGGGCGAAATTCAGTTCACCATCACATATACAGACTCTCATTTGTTTATTCCAAAAAATTTTCACGTACGACTACATTTGACAGCGAATACATATTTATAGGGGAGTTATTTAATAAATCTAGAATTCTAAGAACTGTGAAAATTGGCCTTTTAGCCACCCCTCTTTCTATAAAACTAATTACATTGTTTTAAAAAAATATAGGCAATATATACTGACCTCCATCAAACAAAGTAAAGATATTTTCTGCCTGAGTTTGATTTCATGTGCAACCAGATCTGGCACTTCCCTCCACTTTGGCTTCATTGCTTCAAATTTAGCAATGTCGCCTGTGTTAAAGGCAAACAACAAATCAACAAGCCATACATTGTTGGTACCCTTTAAACTGTTCAATACCGGATGAGCTAGCTGCAATATAGATCAAGTGAAAGCATTATAATATCATAGTATTAATATTGAAAAATAAATCTTCCATTTTTACTGGTATTTACTTCGTAAATTGGCTGTAAAAGCGCCATTCTTAAAGACTGGCCACTTCTAGTGCAAGTGGTTGGGAAGTAATTATAGTTCCGCATTCAACTCGATACTACCCGAAAGCCTATCGCAATAAGCGCAAAACATGAGTTTCACTGATGCGATTTCATCCCAAAAACAGTCTTTCTAGTATTCCACAGCACTAGATATGTCAACTGTATGGTCTCAACGCGATTTAAGCTTAAAAATACAACCTTTTAACGAATCTTTCATTGAGCAAGCATACGAGTTTCATCATCTCGCGGGTTTATTGGCCCGCTAAGCAAACAGTTACTAGATTACTTGCTGGGGGATTACTAGTGTATTCCTTCTGTATAAGTGGTGAAAAAAAAAAAAATATGTTTACTACATATACATACCAGTTCTCCAAGATTGTATACACCTTCACCAAGCAGTGCGGCAAGACCAAGAAAAAATGCATGTTGCACTTGTTCGCTCAATGACAAATCAGAGACCTCAATGCAGCCTAAATATCTGTATTTTAAATTAATATCTATATAAATATTTTACAAAACAAAAATTGTTTTTATGCAAAATAATAACAAATTCAAGTCACACCTTAGTGCTGTTCTGTAATAATCGGCATGATGTCCTTTCTGTCTGAAGTATTTACTAGCCAACAAATAATAACGTCCGTGAACCGTTGTAATTCCATCAGCTTCATCGAGTATTTGTTCAACATCATCAATAATTTTCTGTAAATTATAATTTAAAATTCATTTTTCATTTATTGAAATAATATTTTGACATATGAAATAATAATTGATAAATCAGGTTAACAGATAAAGTTATATAGCAGACCTTTGTAGCATCGAGATCATTCAGGCGTTGCAGCAAAATATTTCCTTGTAGTACCTTTGCAAGGGCTACAGCTTCTGAATTTCCTTTAACTCGGCTTTCTATCGTTTCTAGAAATGTTAAAGCTTCTTTATGTTCGGTATAATGCGGAGTTATATGTGCGACAATTTCAACCAGAGCCAATGGATTTATCCTGAAAATATTAGTATTTCAAATAATTAATTTCAAAACGCTTTACTCGTGTAATTTATTTAAATTAAAAAAAAATCTTGTGAAACATTTACACAATGATTTCTTCAATTTACACTACTTTTTCAATTTTTTCATCGTTATTTGACAAATTTCTTTAAACTGCTAACTCTAAGTCTTAAAACACTAAATTCATAAGTTATCAGTTCGAAAATGTTGCGTGTGCCTCGAGATCGGAGCAGAAATAATGAGTTTCCTTTTTTAAGTCCAACATCGTAGCTACAATGAAGAGACAGTTACAAAATAATACAAATAAAGGATATCTTTTTTATATATGTTTAGTTAGGATAACAATTTCAAAGAAAATTGTGGAGAAATTAAAAAAGGAATCAGTAATTCCACACTTCCTCAACTCGAATTTTAACTAAATACCGTTAATTATTAAAAGGAAAAATTAAGCAATAAATCCCCCCCCCCCAATCATCTGTTCTAAGTAATTCACTATTACTTACTACTACGATTCCATGTGTACATGTAGTCGTAATTTAAAGAAGCAAAACATTAAATAAAGTCTCAGAGTTTGAACTTTCTTGCTATTTCTTTCGGTTTTGTTTTAAGACAGACACAAATCTTAATTAAAAGCTATTTTTGGGGTGCTATAATTTCAGTTGAAAATTATTTCCAAATCGTCAGGCCTTTTAAGGAGGTGATTACACTCGCCTTTGCATATAATCATCTCCTTTAATCTCGATAATGTTGCTTACAATCTTCCTCTTAAAGCATTAAAAGTTTGTAAAATACTGATAAACTTCAGAAGTAAAAAAGACTCTGCAATAAATGTAATACTCACTTGTTTTCAAAAACCTGGATGAAATTATTGTATAGCTCGATAAGTTCTGTACCCTTCTGCAAGTTTTCATTTTCAACAAATGAATGTAATTTTAAAGTTAGCTGATGCCAGAGCCTAAGGCAGAACAATACAAAAAACAAAATTATAACTCTAGACAAGTAACACTAACCTCATTCAAGGTCCGATAGAAAAAACATATAAACCCACTTTTTATTATGATATTCTTCAAGTAATGCCCAATCATCAGCCAATTCTTGAGGGGCAGAAAGTTGTTTAGCTGATAAATACGCGTTAACATCTTTAACTACGGCTGTGGCCATTATTACATGTACTCTGGTTAACTTGCAGATTTTGAAGGTGTTTAAACTTTCAACAAACTCCCAATAGAGTAGGTTGCATACATATAGGTTAGTTATACCCAATAACCTTATCTATATTTATAGTCATAGTGTTTATGTTCTGGCAATTATAATAATAATGAATTGTGGATTTGTTTTGGCACGAATTCTAAGAATACAAAAATATTATAGTAGTCCTTGTTTTATACAAAAAAATCTATCAACAACTCCACAAAATGTTGGTGATGCAAAGGACACTAAGCTAAGTGGTTTTGCTGAAGCTTATAAAAAACATGCAGATATTGATGCTTTAACAAAGACTTTAGTGAAAGAACCATCATTTGCCACTTTGTTAAGAAATTCCAAATTTATTGATGTAAGTATTATTCCATTTTTTCTATTGTGATTTTATAAGTTCAAAAAGAAATTGATCTATGGTTCTACCAAAAATTTTAACTTAGTCCTTAGTTATCTCTTTTATAGCTAGGAGATCCAGAAGGTCGTATTGTTACTGGCACCATATTCCATATAGTAAATGATGATCTCTATATAGATTTTGGTTGGAAATTTCATTGTGTTTGTACAAAACCTAATAAGAATCCTAGGTAAAATAATTATTTAATACCATGCGGCTTATTAAAATTATATATTCTCTAAAATTAATGAAGTTAAAAATCTTTTGTTCGCAGTGATTATGTGAGAGGAGCAAAAGTAAAATTGAGAATAAAAGATTTAGAATTATCTACAAAATTTCTTGGTCAAGACAAAGATTTAACAATATTAGAAGCTGATGCAGCTTTATTAGGTCTATTGTACTCACCTGCTAGATCTAAATAAATGTACTATTATAAATAAATTAATTTTAATAATTTAAGAATATTGGAGCAGACATATTGATAATTATGCAAAAAGTCTGCTGTTTTTTCATAAAGAAGGTTTTGTTTTTGTAATTTCTTTCGGACTAGTCTAAAAAACATTAAAAAAGTTATACAGTTTTATTTAATTATATTTTTATTTACTCATTTTTTCCTTTTTGTAAATTAGTATTCAAAATTTCTTGTTAGAAATCAATTCTTAATTAGAAATTGAATAACGCAGCAAGGAAGTCTTGTGATAGTTTCACATTAGGTTTTTACACTTTAATTACTACAAGAGAAAACAAAGCACTCATCAGATTTTGGAAATTATGCTTTCTCGGGAAATATATGTACCTACTGTTTTTAGTGAATTCGCTGTGTGAACCACAAATCAAAAACTAACCACATAGTGAAGGAGTGAAAGGAAGAAGATACAGGTGAGGATATTTCCGACTTTTTTTAGCTGCACTAAAGGCCTTAAATTAGTGAGGAGTTTAGAATTCTAGTCTAGAATTGCCTCGCTCAGAGAAGGAGTGGAGCATTCCAGATAAACGGACATGCTTAATTTGCTTCATTCCAGAGCTTTTTTAAAGATGAAAATTCATTTATATTTTTCTTAAAAACATGTAATATGTGGCATCTTCTCATGTCTAAAACATAAAATTCTCCTCTCATGCTAAATAAAAGTAAATCAGTTCTATTTTTTATTCCTATTAAGAACTCCTAGCAAGATCTTTCTCTAATAATCCTGTTTTGTTCACTATTATGAAGTATCAAAAAAAAGTGCAGGCGTTTGAGTTGTTCAATATGGTTGCTGGTTAAAATTTAACTGGTAAATTTTAACTATTTATCTAGTGGCTGCTCTATGACTGGGCAACCAGACATTATCTATGTGCAATATTAGTGTAATGAACAATAATGTTTTATTACATTAACATAATATTATTCGAATTATAATTATACCTTTATTTAACAATATAACTATAATTATTAACAACTATAGAATCATAAGAGTCAAGGTAATTCTAATTTCTAAATAAAGAGCATAATTTTATTGTGGTCAGTTCAAAAAATATTATCAGTAGATTATTTCAACTCTATGGAATGTAGTCAGATGACAACAATACCCCCTATCAACAAATGTTTGTTGGTTTTATGTTTAACATTCAAAAGTGGTTTTAAAAGCATTGTAATTATATCAATGTAAACAATATTTTTGTTAGGTCATTTTAATTATACTTTTGTAAGGATTCATACTATTTGATCAATCAACTTTTGAGTTTTGATTGTATGACATTAAACATTTCTTGTTTATTGTAATATGGAAATGAGCTTACTGTAAGCGTAATATTAATTCATTGTGCACATTTTCCAAGGAGTAACTTAAATAAAAGGTCTGCAGCAGTTATTTTGCCATGGTCGTAATATTTAGTTCGAGAAGTCAAGTTGCTTTTGCTTTCGAGTATTTTATATTTTTTGACTTACAATTTAAATTAAGAATCAGAATTTATTCCTCCCTTTATTGAAAGCACAATTAGAGAATTCAGAGTACTCGGTAGGGTACTCGCTCGTATATGGGGCATAAACTTTACTTGTTTGATGTTGTCTCATGTAAATATCATTTAGTACAGATTTCAACAATAGTAAGTATAAATAGTACATATACATATTTTTATACTGGAGCACATGAATGTTCCAGACGCTTCACCGCTCTCTTGCTTATTACTTTCTCTTATTTTTTTTTTTTTATAAAAAATTGGTAGTTCCCCAGTTTTTATCATTCTGTCAACTTTCACATATATAATATGTATATATATAATGTATTACATTATATATATTCGATTTATATATATATTTCATCTGTTTTCCCGTTATAGTTTTTTCAGATGGGCACCCACTAAAAAAAAAATTATGATTCTAGTGAAACTGAATTCAAACATTTTAAACTGTTATTTTACTTAAGGTTTGTTTAGTGCAGTAGATGTCAGAACTCAAAAGCGTTTATTCATTTTGATCTCTAATTTTTGGTATATGCCTTTATATTGAAAAATTTAAATCCTTTTAATAATTAACATCGTTCATTTAAATCTTTTTATCTTCCTTCCATTTCCTGGGTGGCAGATTTTGAGAATATAGTAAAACTATTTGTAAATAAAGGTTAACAAGTTTTTATTTATAAATAAGCCCCTTGTACACATTAACTTTTCTATTAATTTGGTTCGTGGCTTTCTTAAATGGAATAGTGCAATAAAAACTAGGTTTAATTTTTGAATAATGCCGTTTAATATAGTTATAAGAAATTCTAGTAGGAAACATTGACACGACTTTCTCAATTTTCATTCTTATTCACAAAATGACTTCTTATAGGATAGTTGAATCGTTCATTGAATAAAAAAAATTGGTAGATTAGAGAGAAGCTTAAGTTCGGAGCAGCCCGAAGTAATTTCTAAATACAATTTTTCTGGTAAATGTTAAAAATAAAAGTGAACGATCTATATTATTTAGAGGTAATAAGCCCAGAAGTGGAAACTCATTAAGAGTTTCGAGACATTCGAAAAACGAATTAATAACATCGCATTCCAGTAGACAAAAACTTGTTCTAAGTTTTTGCAGTGATCTCTGTGCGAAACTTCCAAATTTGAGCTTCCTGCTATTTTTTTCTTTGCATTTAGATCGGAACTCTATCTTTCGGAACTGAATCTTCGATTTAGGCAAAACTCAATTGCCATAATAACACAATGTAGTAAACTAGAGATGCTATCGCCACAATTCCTCTTAGAGGAGTAAAGAGGAATAATGAAAATCCGAGATCACCAAACTACTTAGCAGTAAGTTTCTTCACCTTTTATAAAACTTCACGCAGCCTTTTAAATTCTGGCCCCTTTTGTCAAGGGTGACATTATATTGCGGGCGGCGTTTCTGGGCATTTGATTCTTCTGTAACATGTCTCAAGATAGTTTCTAACTGCACTTTAATCCAAATTTTATTGAAACTTTCAAAACTACTTGAAAGAAAACCGCACTATCAACATTTATACATTCCACTTATTCAGTGCATACAAGCAAGCTATTTCATGAAATGCAACTACTTTGGTTCATTATACCTATAAAGCAAAATTCCACAAGCCATTCCCTTTATGCAACTAAATACTGACTTGCAAGATTATGCAACAAAACTCACTCACTCAGGAGAGGAAAACTTGAAAGCCCTATTTTATGAAGTTTTAATGCTTGTTTATTGTTTATAAGATACAATTTTATTTTAAAAACAAAAACTTCATCTTGTATCAGGTCTTTTTTGAATCCATTTCTTAATATTGGGTAGATTATATATTTTTTCTTTTAAAGCTGTCAAATTTTGATATTTTTCCAAAGATTTTGTTTCAAGCAAACCGTCAATACATTCCGTGTAGGAAGTGAAAAAGATATCTGCCCAAGACAACTGAAACAAAATAAGATGAGTTTGTTAAAATGATTACTCTCTATGCCATCATACATATCTTTTTCTTATTATTCGCCGATTTCAGATATCCATCCATTTTTAGAGCTATGTGGTAAAAAATTCATGCAAAGCCATGAGTATATCTTCTAAAATAGATGGACATTAGAAATCAGAATTGTAAAATAATAATAAAAATCTGATGTGAATGAATCACAAAGCTGTAATTAACACACTCAAAATTTAATACAATTTCTTCAAACGTGGATTCATAGCTGCCTTCAATTTTTGTATTTGGAGGGGAACATACCCTATATTTTTACGATGTTAGAGGAAGTATTGGAATCGTGTCAAATTTTTGATATCATGTTTTCACCTGAAATACATGTTTGAGGTCTCCTGAATCCAAAACAGTGGTTTTTGAAAAAGGTATGCGTGTGTGTATGTATGTGAACAGCATAGCTCAAAAACGAAAAATCGCAGAAAGTTCAAAATTGACATTCTGTGTGGATAACACCACGGGATCCGACAGGAACTTATCTGCCAAAGTGCCTTAAACGGTAAAATCACTTCACTGAATAGATTTTTCATTATTTTTCTTTAAACTTACTACATCAACTCACACATGATGGGCTACAAGTATTATTTGTAACATTCCTCCAGGAAAATTCATTTAAAGGAGCTTTTAGGGGTAGGGTGGGTTTATGTTATAAGTAAAGCGCTATTATAGTTTATTATATAACTAGCTAACCCGGCCACGCTTCGCTGAGGCTGTCTAATTTTTAGGAAAGTAAACAGAAGCACTACAGTTAACACAGATTCAGCAAGAAAACACATCATTCAATTTAATACCCTACTTTGCGTTGCTGTGCACTGAAAGGAAAGAAAGAAAAAATGTATTTAACTGGAAGTCTTTTTTTATTGTAAAGCTAGTGAATGGACTACACTTTTTGTTTGTCCGTTTTCTGCATAAACATAAAGATCAGATTGTTTACCAGCTCTGAAGCATGCGACTATAATTGCCCTTGCCCTTGTCCTTGAGCTTTATTGATAGTCATAGCGAACGCAAGGCGTATTGGAAATTGAAGTCGTTAGAACTTAAACGGCATATCTGTCGGAATGAGTGGTATTCGTGGAAGTAGTACGTCTTCACCTATATGAGATCTAATGAGAATTGTTGCTTCAATTAGATAATTCATCAATTTTTTAACTACTAATCGTGCACCATTGCATAACTTTGGCTGATTGATGTTTCGGAGTAATATAATTGGCACTCCGTTTTTCAAATTTAGAATGTGAGGCGGTAATCCGAGAACATCGAGTGGATAAAGAAATTCTGTTGGAAAATTCACTACTTCATTTTGGTCCCTCTCGGAGTCAATGGATTTGTATGTCACTGTTTCACCTGCGATTCTGTTTAGAATGATGTTGTTCTTATCGAGTAGTCGACTTTTTTGCCGCTAGAATGCCTCTTCCGTGATTTTGATTATTTGTTTCGATGCTATGGAATACCTTGTCTTCTAATTCTTCTTTTGAATGTACAATGTTGCAGAAATTATATGGGAAGGTGATTTTTCCCGTTTCTGGATTTCTAATCCAGAGATTTGTAATCCAGTGCCGTTACCGTCGAGTAATGTCTTGAAAATATGGGAGCTGTTGTGTCGTTTTGAAGTTAAACTCTCATATTCGTTTTAAATGAATTTTTTTTTACTGTGCTCCAAAGAGTTGAATATTTCACGCAGGCATGCAATTCATCAGCTGGTGTTGAGCGAGGTTATCACTGGATGCGTTTGCCAGAAGTCATCGGATAGTAACACCAATGCTCCACCAAATGGAACCTGATTATTTCGCAAGTCTTTCAATGTATGGTCTAATGCTTCCAATGACTGTTATATGAGTCATTGTACACTCATCACATACAATGATTTTGCACGCCCGAAGAATCTTTCCCATTCCTGATGTTTTAGAAATGTTACATGTTGGGTTTTCTGTGAAGTACATGTTTAGTGATAGTTTAAGAGCTGAATGCACTGTTCTACCTCCTTCTATCAACGCACAGCAATACCTGAAGAAACAAGTGCTAACGCAATATGGCCGTTTGAACGGATTTAGCTCGGAATTTCCTGTTTCCGTGGGAACTTCGGAATAGAGGTACTTATAAGTGGTTGAGAAAGAGGTTCAGAGAGCGCGCCAACATCGCAACGCGTCTGAGTCTTCCTATTTCTGCCAAACTCGCGAAACGCTCGGAATTTCACGTTTCCGTGGGAACTTCGGAGTAAAAAGTATATGTAAACACTCTTATATAGAAATGCAACGTTGTGTAAAAATTTCAAGTTAATCCATCGACTACTTTTCGAGTTTTGCGGCCACAAACATACGGATGCTGAATTTTTATAAATATAGATTCTTTCATTAAATATTTTGGCAAAGAGTTTGAAGAAAATCGGATGACCGGATGCCAACTGTTTTACCATTTTTTTTTTTTTCAGTTTTCTTCGATTTTCTCCATAAAAACACCAACGGATTTCACTAATTTATGAATACAGAGACCTATCACTTTTGTTTGAACATTTTTCCAGGATAGTTTCATTAAAGAAGTTTGGAGAAAAAGAAATGTATGGTTTCCTGCAAAAAGCCATTTTATCAATTTTATATTCTCCCATTGATATAATAATTAAATACCAGTAAATATTTAGTAAGAATGATAACATGGGTTTGTTACTTTATATATCATCACTCACCTATACAGATTGGACTATACAGATTTGGAAAACTTACCGAATTGTTTGCAATATAATTATTATTCTTTACTCGTTCTTCATATTTATTAAAATAAAATGGAATAGTCTCGTTGAGTAGTTTAGTTTTTAATTCTTCTTTTTTCTTTGGATCACTTTCACGGACAAAGGTAACTATATCTGAAAAATTCATTATCATATGTAATGAAATAATAGCAACAAAAATTAATAGTTACAATAATTAACAAATAGATAATTATCAAACATAAGTAAAAGATTAAAAAAATTTTGGGAGATAGATACATACCAAAATGAAAATCCATGACAGTACCAACTATCATATCAATTTGCAAGTTTTCCCAATCATTTTTACCTCCAAGTCCAGCTTCGACCGCCAAATATCTGCATATAGCTGTACTTTCGCAAATTTCTGTACCATTTATTTCCAACACTGGCAGCTTACCAAACAGAGTTTCTGAAGAAAAAAAATATTTGATTATTTCTTATTTTATGATTTATTTTACATCTACAACTAATTATACTCTGAGGCATATAATAGATGGAGGTATGCCTAGACCCAAATAAGCATATAAATATACAAATATAACATTACAGAAATTAAAACACATACTAATCAACTTAAAACAATTCTCTACCATATTTTAATAAGGTTCAAAATACCAGATGTTATCCAGCATTGCGGACCCATCCACATATTCAATAAGAAATAACTTAATTTCACAGAGTAAATTAACCTAGCAACACAGATAGATGAATAATTAAATTAAAAACATAAAATTTCGTTATTTTTTCAGAAATATAAGTTCAAGTCATAAAATTTTAACGTGTAATTCAGTGGCGGCTACTGGTATTCGCGATTGCGCGACTGAACCCCCAACTATTTGAAGAAAAAAAGTAAAAAATTAAATAAAAAAGTAGCAAAATTTTCTTATTTGATTTTATTTTCTTTCATATTTCAATTTCAAAAAAAATATTTTCATTTTTATATTAGTTAGGAACATAAGTCACACCAAAAATTGTATATACTATAAGTATTGTACAAAAATTGTGTAATCTATAAAGTATTAATGAAAAAGAAGTAGTACAATCGGAGAGTCAGACATAAAAGAATAGGAACGTATATCAGTACAGGAGCTGCTTTAATATGTTCGTACAATGAATTGTACACTTAGTGAATTGCATGTGTATCAGGAGATGTATAAAAAAGTAGGAAGCAGGGGGTTCACAGTTGGGAGTCGCGCTGGAGAATTTAGTATATATATATATGTATATATAAAAAATTTCTTTGTGTTAGTATAGAAAAGTGTATGTTTTTATTAACTTTTTTCAAAAAGAGTAGGGGTTACAAGCGCGATGAACATTACTTACGATCTACAACGAACATACCCGATCTTACCCGGAGTTAAAAAAGTTTTTAGCAAATGTTTTCTGTGTGCGTGTGTGTGTGTGCACGGGTGTGTGTATATGTATGTGAACACCATAGCTCAAAAACGAAAAACCGTAGAAAGTTGAAACTTAATATTCCGTTTAGTATCACCATGAGATCTGACCCTACGTTATCTGTCGAAATTCCTCAACCGGAAGTACCACTTTACTAGTTGATTTTTTTACTTTTTTGCAATTTTCTCAAAAATGGCTCCGACGATTTTCTTGAAATTTGGTATATGAACTATACATACAAAGATCTACAACTTCTATTTGTAACACTTCTCCGGAAAAATTCATTTAAAGGCAGTTTTGAAGGAGGGGTTGGGTTAGGTTTCAATCTAAGTTCTATTTCGGTTCAATATACAATTCTGTCATATAAATAATGTTAATAAGAATATAATATGTTGTTGAAATTCCGAGTTTAAAAAAATCGGATAACCGGAAGTGCGTTTACTTTACCACTTTACTAAATGATTTTTTCACTTTTTCGCCATTTTCTCAAAAATTGCTCCGATAATTTTCTTGAATCTTCTTATATAAACTAAACATACAAAGATCTATAACTTTTATTTGAAACATTTGTCTGGTAAAATTCATTTAAGTGCACTTTTAGGGGAGGGATGGGGTTATATTATTCTCTAAAGTGCTCTCATATTTGATTATACAATTCTATCATCCAAACAAAATTAATTAGAAATAAATAGATGGCCAAAATTCTGAGTTTCAAGACAATAGTAAACCGGAAGTGCGCTTTACTGAACATTTTTTTCAGTTTTCGAAGAATTTCATTAAATTTGGTACACAACCTATAAAATTTGTCAATTATAATTTTGAGAACTGAGTAATGGTCATTGCCGCCTGAGCCTTCTCAGTGCACTGCCGGCCTCCGGATGGTGTTCTCTCGTTACAGACAACACTGCCCATCACCGGACAGTGTGCTGTAAGAGCTCCTAGGAAGAAAAACCTAAGGGCAGCACAGATGGACTCGAACCCGAGTCCTCCGCGTGGGAGTCCAATGCACTATCCACTGAGCTAATAGATTTATTCTTAATTTAACATATTTAATTGTAGGAGAGGGATGCAAGTTTTTACCTGGCTCCTGGCTTACTTCGTGATTTTTAACTAGCCAAGCTACTAATTATGATAGGTAATGTAAGTATTTAAAAAAAAAAAAGTTGAACCCCCACATATCCAAGTCACGAGCCGCCACTGTTGTAATTACTAAATACATTTTATCAATTACCACCTAGTGAGGAGTATAAATAAAAAGTTTAAACTACAGTTATAACAGAGGTATTTTTTTACCTTTTTAACACAATTTTTCTAAATTTTAATGAACAAATAAGGAAATTGTAAATATCAAATAGAAGGGCTTTATATTTAATAATTAATTATTCCAGGATCATTAATTAATCTTAGGATATTTTTGTAAAGCTCTCAAATTTCATTTTGTGGTTTTTTTACATTTATTTCGCATTTTCTTCAAGAAAACAAGAAAGAAACCCCATGATATTTATTATCGTTGGAATGCTGGTGAAATGTAGATATTTTTTCTGTAACCGGACCATACGCTAGCCTTAAAGAAATTTATAAGAAAATACTATTGAAAAGTGGTTTTTAAAAGTCGAAGAGCTGTAGAGTTAAGTTTAAAGTCTCTGAAAAACCTTATAATTATTTCAATTAAAATAAAACTTGTGTTTCTTATAGGAAATTTAATGCTCTTTCCAAAGGTGTACTTGAATATGATTTTTGTGAAAAACTTTTTGAGAAATAATCAATTTTATGTGAAAAAGAAGGAAAATTGAAATTTTTAGAAAATGAAGAATAACTTTTGAAGGCGAACGAATCAGACCATGGTTTATTAGAAATTTTTTGTTCCAAATAAAGTGACAAACCATATTCCGAAATATTGCCAGAGGTTGCTGTTACACCCTGTATATTCAAAATTTTCCTTCACATTACATACACTACAATTAGGTGATGCCCATATATTTATTTTACGCAGATAAGCTCCTCAAACGGCAAGGTTTGATCTTAGACGGCTTACTGTCATTACTTTATGTTTATTTGCCCCCACACCCTTTAAACCATGGCTGTTTGGGTAAGGACTTTACTATTCTTTTATAAAACTTCTCTTTTACTCCATTATCATATTCTCTTTGCCTTATTTTTTCTTGTAATAAAATTTTTGAAATCTGAAATAGGTAATTGTATATTTATAGATCTCCTGAATAGCTGCCTCTTTTGCAATACTATCTAGTATTTCATTATTTTTAATACCACATGACCCCTTATCAACAAAAAATTGACGCCTACGATCCTACGTGTTATTTAAATAAAATTAAGTGTGAACTTCTTAGGATTTTTCGTTTTTTGTGCTTATATTTAAAGACAAAATATCATTTATAAACAGAGAAATGGCACGGCGAATTGAGGGAAATTATGAAGCTAATTCGATGAAACAGATTAAGTTTATGGCTCTGACCATGGAGCCAGTGAGCATGGAGAAAGTTAATGCGCCCTCAAAGATTTAGGAAGCAAAATATAGCAATAAATAAGTTTTGCAGAACTAAACATAATCTGGTTAGATGATGTTGCCTATGAAGCAGGTTACTTAAGAAAAAGCAGCTGGAAGTCATCGAATTTTAATGCATTGATTGACTTATTTAAAAATTATCATGAAGTTATTTATAACTTTATGCTACTTACGTTTCTTTTTTTGTGGCCAATCCTCAAACAATAGGCGATTATCTTCGAACTCCTTATCCATATAGCTTAGTAACATTCTAATCGGTTCACCTAATCCTTTGACATTGAAATAATTCAGTTTGTATTTGGTCATGTTTGTTTATTTTCTGCAAAATAGAAATAGAAATTGTGTCAATTTAAAGATAGTTCTAACAGCTTATCATTGCCGTTGTAAGTAGCTATTTGAAGAATTAATCCTCTAGTAACTTCATCATAATCAACTTTTTATCACAATCTTCGGTTATTTTTCAAATTTACTCAAATAAGTACCATGGAATATAAACACTCATCGAATTAATTTTGCGATAATATGTTTCAAACACACGTTTTTATGGATGAATTATTATAAATTTTTTTTCCGTTTGCAAGCGATCTTTCGGCCATTTTTGACCCTGTAGAAGGTGGGTAAATAAAAATATTTGCTCCAGATGAGCTCCAGATATGCCTCTTAAAGAAAGGCAGCCATAT
>JAAEAF010010621.1:0-21795 GCA_011037195.1 Triatoma infestans | reverse complement strand
ATCTTATCCTAAAATCGTATCTTACACATAGATTTTTTCAAGTCTGTAAAGGCACCTCTCTCTCTTCCATTTACCCAATCCACGCAGGAGTTCCTCAAGGGAGTATTCTCGCACCTTTTCTATACCTAATATACACAGCTGACATTCCCAATCATCCAAACACCTTAGTCTACACATTTGCTGATGATACCGCAATCCTCTCCCCGAACCCGGATCCTGTCATAGCTTCCCGTGCTCTCCAGTCTCACCTTATATCCCTCGAGTCCTGGCTTCTAAAGTGGAAAATTAAAGTAAACATTTGCAAATGCAAAAATGTAGTGTTTACTCTAAATCGCAAAACTCTTCCTCCAATTTACCTCAATGGAATACCCATTCCGCCTGCTGACCATGTGCGCTACCTTGGACTATTCTTGGACAAAAGACTGACCTGGAACCCTCACACACGGCTCAAACACTCCGACGTGAAAATACGTTTTAGACTTCTCTCCAAATTGCTTGGCAAAATGCTCAAAATTATCGCTTTCCAACAAAAGACCTCCTTTACATCTCCTTACTGAGATCACTATGGACTTACGGACTGACTGGAACTGTACAGAACTGCCAAGCGTTCTGATCTGAACCGCATCCAAACCATCCAATCCAAAAACTTTGGCCACATTACTAACAGTCCTTTCTATGTATCCAACCTTACCCTCCCACACAGATCTCTCAATATTCCTTTTGTCAACACTCTGGCTTATTACCCTTTATAACAGATTCCACAATAAGCGCCGTTGGCCTCGCGACCTTTTAAACAGCTAGTGGAAGTCATCCAGTGATGACTACCAATCAAGTCATTGTAATTATTTCTTAGCTTATTTACTTATTGTAAAATTAATTACAGTTGTAAATTTCAAATAAAGAGTTAAAAAAAAAAAATGTATGTTTCTTTGAAAAAAAAAACAGTGTAGAATTTTTTAACTAATTTTCTCTTGGTAGGTATTTTATAAATTTTCAAATTGTGCAATACAAATTATTTGGAACAAAAATGAAAAATATTCAAGTGATTTCTGATATATTATGTACTATTTTATAAAAATAATGTGAGTTATTAAGACAAAAAAAAAATCAGAATTTTCATTCTATTGTTAATAAAGAAAGCCAAAGAGAATTAGGCAGAATGATCCAATGTGGTTGAATCCAGTTTTGTATTTGGCCGTTCATACTAGCGAGGCAAAATGAAATTTCTCCCAAGAATTGTGGAATTAAACAAATAAATTATAATAAGAAGAAGTGACTAATATATAAATATTAGAGTTCGAAAATCTAGAGACTATGTAATTTATGTAAATTGGAGTAAGAGAAAGTTATGTGAGTGTTTCATAACAGATTTTTTATTTTGTAAGCATTACCTGACTGAGACTACTGACAACAGACTGTCGTTCAGACAAACAGCGCGATATAAGGGTGAAAGGTGAAGCCACAGGAGAGGTGGGTGCATGTTGTGTGAACATATACAGGTGTTCATCACGTGATCCAGATCACTTCAAATCATTACAGGCGCCCAACCCCTCTTTCTCGGCAGATCGTCTAATTTATACAAACTTATTTTAAAGAAATACAAGATATTTTTTGAGTTGATCCATTGCCCACTGATGTTGGAGTTGGAGTTGAAATGTTGCGATTTCCGAACCGGAAATACAAGTCACAAGATCCCCATGGTGTGCGGGAAAAAAAGATCGTGTACAACACTCATACGACTTTCTCTTCCTGCCCCAGAATCCCCCCCCCCCAAATCAATTTTTTCAGAGAAAATGTTTCAAATAAAAGTGATAGGTATTTATGTCTATAGATAGTATACAAATGTTAAAGAAATTCGATGGAAATGTTTTCGAGGGAATATTTGCGAAAATTTTTTTAGCAAACTGTGTGAGATCCTGCAATCAGGGAGAACCACAATATATACACCTCTGAATGTTTCACACCAGGCTGCGCTGTTAATGAGTAATAATAGTTAGGGTTGAATAACAATTCTGTGGGAGTTTTAGGCAAATTGTGACGAGTTACTTCCTGGATAAACAGGAATTTTGGTTTTTCTTTATTTATGAAGCTTTTTTGTTTAAAAAACACTACGTATATATATATATGTGTATGTGTTTGCCATGTATTTTAATAATATATACGAATATAAAATTGGGCGCCGTTGATTTCCACCCACTCTCCTCCCATCCCGTCCATTGTATATATACACACATGCTGGGTGGCGGGAATCCAGACATCCAATAAACCGTTACGTTCTTTTTTTTTTTTTCTCTAAAAAAACTCTCTTTCTATCTTTGTCCAATGATCTCAACTATGGCGAAGCTGGTTGAGTATTTCTCTGGAGAATATAACGGCCTAGTATGGAACTAGTTGTGTGCGGTCAGTCTCTCTCTCTCTCTCTCTCACACACACACACACACACACAATCTTGCCAGCTGACTGACAGACAGACAGACTTGAGTTGTTTACCGCCAGTCTACCAATAGAAACACGATTACAAGTTATGCAGATAACAATTCACTGGCTGTACGAGAAGACTGTTATGTTATATAGATGAGGCTGTTACATATGTTTCAAGGAATGCATGCAATTTACCAGAGCGAGAGATCAGTAAGTTATTGTTTCAAATCTAAGAAACTATTACTGATTGAAAGGGAAAAATTTTGTCCACTCTAGCGCCTGATTTTGAAAACATACATTTTTAATAATAACCTTCTCAATAATACAAAATTTCTTTTTAAATACTTTTTTCTGTAATCGTTGAATTAATATTACAATTTTTCCACTAAAAAAAATCAATGGCTAAAGTTCAACTTTTTCTCACTAGTGAGTTAAACACTTCTTTTTTTTCTCTCACTAGTGTGTAAAAGTAACATTATTCAACTCTAATTAGCCCGGCATATAGCGACAATACACGAAAAACATGATCAAACAAAACAAATCCCAAATATAGCGGATTTGAGGTTATACCAAACGGAACAGGTTATAGAGAGAGGGGTAGTTGACTTGAATTAAAATACATTCTCTCATCATAAATGATCTCTGTGTGTGTGTAAACAAAATACGTCAAAAACGTAAAATCCAGAATTTGACAGAACTACCACGTATCTGACACAAAGGTTTCGGACACAATACCACAATCGAATGTGTACTTACTGAATTTTTTTTTCTCCAGTTTTTCACAATTTTCTCAAAAACGGCTGCGATTACTAATAGCGCAGACATAAACCTATTGCTTTTGTTTGTAACATTTTTCTGAATATGACCAAGTTTTTTTTTTTTTTCTCCTTCAATAATTTATTTGCAACTGTACAATAGATACAATAAGCAAATGTGATGAATGTTTACATGACATGATTTACATGAGACAAGAAAATACCCAGTGGTATTACTTCATGGCGTTGAAGTTAATTTAAAAGGTCACGGGGCCACCGAGATGGATTATCAGGTAAGGTTTGACTAGCAAGTTGTTGAACCAAAGGATTATGATGATGGGACAAGGAGTTATGGAATCTTTGATAACGGGATTTAATTAGGTCGGACACAAATGGAATGGATAGGTCCATTATGTAAGGTTTTATTGGAAACATAATAAGGAGCATTGGTGATTTTTCGTAGGATTTTGGACTGTAAGGATTGGATACGGTAAACGTTGGAATGCTTAGTGGAGCCCCATACCCCTAGTCCGTAAGTCCATATTGGTCGTAGTAAAGTTTTGTATAGTGTAACCTTATTTCTTAAAGTAAGTTTGGATAGTTTGTCTAAGAGTCTTGAAAAGATATGAAATCGTCTATTAATTTCATTCCTTTTCAGTTTGGTATGGGGGTTCCAGGTTAGTCTTTTGTCCAGATATAACCCATGATAGCGTACTCTATCAGCAGTAGGTAGGAAGGTGTTATTTAATTTAACACCAAGACAGAGTGAGTGACGAAGTGTAAACGTGGTGTGAATACATTTCTTTTCATTAACTTTTATCTTCCATTTTTTGCACCACTCTTCTATTAAGGAAAGATGATCTTGAAGATGACTGGAGGCAATAGTAGGTTCGGTATCGGAGGAAAGAATAGCAAAGTATCATCAGCAAAGATTGATGTTACTGCATTAGGATGTGTGGGGAAGGTCAGCAGTGTATATTGTGTATAAAATAGGACCTAAGATACTACCTTGCGGTACTCCAGCTTTCACATGGAAATAGGGAGAAAAGGAAGAACCCTGAGAGACTTGGCAAAACCGGTCACTCAGGTATGATTTAAGAATAAGGAAATAGGTATATGGTAGGATGCCTTCGAGTTTCCACAGTAGTCCAGGGTGCCACACCTTGTCGAGAGACACCATCAAGGAAGGCCCCTATACAGTACTGTTTCTTCTCAAAGGAGGATGCTGCGGCGTCTACAACACGATGAACTTGTATAATGGAGTGCATTTGCCTGAATCCAATCTGATGGTCGGGAAGGGTTATTGAAGATTCTAGGATAAGAATTATGCGTTTAAGTAAGAGCTTTTCTAGGATTTTGGACATTACTGTATAGCAAGTGGAGTTCCGCAGGGTTCGATTTTAGGACCTATCCTTTTCGTCCTTTATGTCAATGATTTACCTTGCACCAAAAACGTAGAGGTATTACAATACGCAGATGACACAGCATTGGTCACTACTGGTGAGAACCCCGTGGAATGCAATAAACATGCTGAATTAGCGATAAACCGGTTAGCTAAATACAGTGCGGAAAATCATTTAATAATGAAGGCGTCAAAAACACAGGAATTAATCTTCTCACTAAAAGAAGAAAAGGTACACTATCTAGGTATAATACTAGATACTAAATTAAATTATGGTGCCTTAATTGAGGAAAAATGTGAGAAATTAAGTAGACTGTGTTATTTGATGAGACGACTGACTGACGTACTGAGCATTGAAGGACTGAAGACGGCCTATTATGCGCTGTTCCATTCAGTCATGATTTATGGCATAATGTTGTGGGGAAGCGCGCCACTAGCGGTGAATGTGTTTAAGTATCAGAAGAAGGTAGTAAGAATAATATGCAAGGTTAGAAAGGATACAAGTTGTCGCCAACTATTTCCTCGATTAGTCTTTCTGACACTACCCTGCTGCTATATCCTTAAATGTGCCGTATTTGTACTAGAACATCCAAATAAGTTCCGGCGTAGAGGGGAACTACATAACATTACGACAAGGCAAAACAACTTATTGGAGGTGCGTGCACATCGGACTTCAAAAGTTGGAAAAAGCCCACTATATATGGCCGCTAAAATCTATAATTGTTTGCCCGAGTCTCTGCTTCAGGTGAGCCTATCAAAAAATAAATTTAAAAAGAAACTTAAAAAATATTTACTAAATAAAAATTATTACTCCATAAACGAGTACCTCTGTAATTGATTGAAACTTTTTTGTTTTTTGACACTGTTCTGTACCTTTGGTGCTGTACGAATAAAGTATCTATCTATCTATCTACTGGAAGTAGACATATTGGCCGGTAGGAGCGGGGATCATGCAAGCAACGGTTTTCAGGGTTTGGGGATCATCTTTATAATAGAGAATTTCCACAATGTAGGAAAATAAATATTTCTTAGTACGGAATTATATATGTGAGTTAAAAATAGTAGAGCACGTCTTGGCAGTTGTCTGAGTATATTAGTAGTTATTAAGTCAAATCCAGGGGTTTTACGGGAACATCAAAGTTAAAATTCAAATGTATCTGCTCAATATTATTGGCACTCTCTACAGTGTAATCATTCTCTACCTGCCTCTCTTGTAGGCTGGTACTTGCCCCCCCCCGACCACCTGTATTTATGTTAGGACATAATGAGCAATTTCAAATTTCAAGAAAAGTTATGAAGGTTGATGTTACTGTATTAGGATGTGGGGGAAGGTCAGCAGTGTACATTGTGTATAAAATAGGACCTAGGATCCTACCTTGCGGTACTCCAGCTTTCACATGGAAATAGGGAGAAAAGGAAGAACTCTGAGAGACTTGACAAAACCGGTCACTCAGGTATGATTTAAGAATAAGTAAGGTATGATTTAACTAATTTTGTCAAAAAATTCCATGATTAAATTGGTATTAATTAAAAAAGTCATATGAGTGTGATACGCAGCAGATTTGTTTTATCTCCTAAGCAATGAGCGCATGCACACCGGACTTGCCAGCATTCATTGCATCACATATATACGTAAAAATAATATACGAAGTACCTAAGGAGCCGACTGCAACCCGTTTAAACATGAAATTAATGATGCCAAACCAGTCGCTTCTTCTGACTAGCCGTTCCACTGCATGTATATATATTTTAAATTCATTACTATGGGAAGGAGCCCAGGAGATCTGGTTAGTATAGGTTAGGTATCGAAGTATTTAGGTCAGCGCGGATGCCTTCTATATTAGAAACAACTATGGACCAACTTGTAAGACGGGGTGGAGTGTTTGGAACGGTATTTTTTTTGTTGGTTCTAGTATTTTACACTGCAAACTTTATATATAAAAACAGAGAACGCGCTAACCTTCTATTTAGCGGAGAGAGTGGAGGTAGCCACACGTGCATCACCTCTATTAGAGAGCTAATGGATGGCGGAAGATGGAACAAGTGGTCTGTGGTCACGATAGTTGCTGCAGGCTACAAACAGAAGTAGCCACCTAGAACTCCCCCCTCGCTCTAACTAATTAAATTTAATTATTTATACACATAAACTATAATTTTATAGTTTTTCTTATTATAATCCATTAATAATAATACAATATTAAAACAGAATGGTTTTAAGAATGCAATTTTGTTAAAAAATAATTATTATAATAATAATAATTCAGACGTGAAATACTTACACGACCTTGAAATAAGGTTAATCATTACATTGTTTTCCAGCAGTCAGCACTTCTAACAGTTGAATGTGACGTCACAAATTACCCAGAAACCACGAAAATGAATTTTTTCCCAAAAATATTTCAAATAAAAGTTGGTAGTTTTATAGTAGAATTAAAAAAATTAAATAAATTGAGCCACTTTCGAGGAAAATTTCAAATCAGAAAAAAAAAAACTTTGAAAACTATTGTGTAAACATGGCACTTCCGGTTAATGAATTTCCGCCATAGGCTTAGTGTCAGATGCGTCGTGATTACCCAATTTAGAATAGTAAATAAATACAACCCATTCACTTCACTTAAAATTGTATTTGAATATGTCTATATAATTTTTTTTTTACACATCAACACTGTAATAATGATTGTAGTAATATGTGAACATATGATTATTTGTAACAAATGCCTTTCGATATTAAAATAGATCGATGCAATAAAATCATATGGGTTATAACATCCCCTCCGCCCATTTTTTAAGAAAAATTATGCTGTAAATCTATCTGGCGGCATGAGTGGTGCGTATAGTTTCTTCTAATTCGATCCTCTGTAGCCTTTTCTTCCGGATACTTCTAGATTGTAGTTCAGTTACAGGTCTAGGTTCTTGTTGCTCGAATTTGATTACGATGTCTTCTACGATGAGGTTGCCATTTACGTTGATAGTCCTCCAGTTTAAGTTGAATATCTTGGTTTGAAATACTCTTAATCAGGTTGCTGGCCGGGACCGGTAGATCAAGTTTGAAAATTCACTTCCGTTCCAAGACGGTGGCGAAATCTTCTTTGACTAATATAAACTAAGTAATTGTGTTTTCTTATTACTAGTCACAGATACCTTTACATAGTCAAGGGGGCTTTATCACAACCGTGATTGTAACTTCTAAATTTATTGGATGTAGTTTTTAACGGAAGTTCTTGACTGAAAGGTTTATTACTTTTTCTTGGCATATTGATAAACAATTATCAAATTAAACAATAAGTACGGCTACTTAAGTAATAAATAATAGCTTCTTTACAGTCCGTAGCCACTTTTGTAATTAGATACAACCTTTCACCTCACATAAAATTGTATTTGAATATTTCTATATAACTCTTTAACAACAACAACACAGTAATAATTCATTTAAATATATAAACATATGATTATTTGTAACAAATGCCTTTCGATATTAAAATAGATCGATGAAATAAATCATATGAGTTATAACATACATCATATTGTTTATATTTTATTCTCCATATTCCGAGGGGCTCAGAACACCTATTACCAGTGGACATTTCAATTTGGAAGATTTGGCACGATTGCACAATACTTCGTTCTTAGTTGCAAAAAACAAAGACTCTGGCCATGTAAACCACTCACTCACATGACTTAGAAATTTGGAATGTAATTGATTCTATCGTTTTATGCACGGACAGTCATCGCCTCCATCAAACTTCAACATTTCAATCTCACGTCACAGAAACACCGGAACTTCCTTAAAATCAAATCTTTCCCAGAAAAAAAAAAAATAATGTACCAAATTAAAGTGATCACATTTCTATTATGTGCAGTTTGTATTCCAACTTTAAAGGAAATAAAAATATTCTTCAATTAAAATCGCACTTCCGGTCAACATAAATTTCTTCAGTTTGTGTGTGTGTGTGTGACGGTGTGTGGTGTATGTGTATGGTTGGGTATGCGAAATTGAGCTGTTTGTGAAAAATATGCGTAAACTAAAAAAAAATACTATGTCACACTTTCTGGTTGACCTATTATCCCTCCTCAAAACTTCCTGTCGAATGAAGTGCTTTTTCTTTGCGATTGTTATAATATGGTGTCCCAAATGTATACCACACTCACATTCACACACACATACCAAAACAGTACTTTTTTTTTCGTACGAAGCAAAACTAAAACTGTATTCCTAGAGAAAATTAGCTGAGAAAATTTTTTTACAACAGTAAGAAGAGAGGTGGGGGACAGCCATCGAGTTTTTATTATAGAATTATCAGTGCCATTTCAACAAATAAGTAATATATAGCGCCATTTAAATCTTACATTTCCGGTCAATTTACACGTGACTAGCAGAAGGACAAACAGGAACCGGCTCGCTAATGTATTTTAACAAATGTATATGCATTAACATTTATACATTTCTCCACATCCTTTATTTTTTTGTTTAAAAAAAAACAATAAAATATATACGAGAAACTGGGCGTGTCCTGAAAAATTGAGGTACAACTTGTGATAGAAACGCTTGTCAAGTGTAGTAATACAGTAAAATTAATTGGTCCAGTTTCTGGTGCTTGTCCATTGGCGGAAGTTATAGGTAAGCAGCGCGCGGCACGTGGCCACAGGTGACATGTCCACTTCCTTCCGCCGGCTTTCCTTCTCCCCGTCTGTCTATTAACTGTATAGCATCACTTCTGATAGCGCCCAGTTAAATTGAAAATACAAACATACTGCCAAGACTGTCAGAAGTGCGTTGCGGCCGGTTCTGGCTCGTAAAATTAATAGTCTTTATTAATAAAGAGACAAAAAAATAATAAAAAAATTAAAAACGAAAGCAAGAAAATTGAGCGGAAAATCTGGTAAAGTTAATACACAGCCGTAGACAATTAACTGAAATGTGTTCCGGCCTCCGCTGTTTCCCTTACACTCATATCCTGGTTTGGTCCTTCTGCAGTTGTTGTTTATTCAAATATTAACTGTTTCTTTTTAATTAACTGCGTCGTGAAAAATGATATATATATGGGGAACTCAGGAAAATATTTCTGATGAATTTATTAAAATTAACAAACATGGCCGATGATTAATTATCCGCCCCCTAAAGTACTCAATTTTAAAACATTGTCTGACAGGCGAAACTGCTGGTAGACGTAACTTTAGACAGGTAGTTATGTATGCAAGTTAGACATGGGTGTCGACTGGCTAAGATGAGCGAGCTCTGAATGCATGGGAGAGCAAGATTTATAGGTCAGTGAAGGAATGGAATCGGTGAAGGATTAGGACGAGGCGGAATTGACGGACCTGTACCAAGAACCAGATCTCATGACCTTCATTAAAAAAGGACGCCTTGGGTTATGTGGAGTACATAGAGGCGGATCGCTTGCCTATGAGAATGCTTTATGGCAATGCTGGGGGGGCCGACGCCTGCGACCAAGGCCTCGTTTGAGGTGGTTCGACGACGTTGAAGCGGATTTGAGAACCATGGGGATGTGTAGATGGCGCTCTAAGGCCAGCGATTGTGAGGAATGGAGGAAGGAAGCTCCGGAGTTGGAGAAGATCCAGGTCCTTTCAGGACTTTAGCGGCCCACAGGACTCTAGCGGTACCGTTATTACTACTAGTTTGTAGGGAGGAGGGACCAAGCCTTAGAGCTATCCGAAACCCCTCCGGGTTCTCAGATAGTTATCTCATAAAAAAACATCAATGAGGCGGATCTAGAATAGAAATCCAAATACCCGAGTCTAATCCACGCAAGATTCACAGCAATCTGTGAAGTCGCTCTTTTACAGTTCCGTTAGGGATTTCTTCCTCTGGCAAGGACCCCATTATGTAGAGATGTCTTTCTTAAGCCATAGTGGTCCAGTAAGGAATCCATAACTTATAAAACAAATTATAGTTTATAGTATAACAGAATAAATGTTATAAATTGGATGTTGAGGTTCGGTCATACAAAAGAACACTTTTTAAATTTCTACCGACGTTTCGGCAAATTTCTTGCCTTCTTCAGGGTCTGTACAAAGGTTTTAATACAAAGTTTTTTTTGTTTAGAAAAAAACTCTTTTCTAAACTAAAAGACCCCACACCCACAACTTTAGTATCAGATATAATTTATAAAATAAATTGTTTACAATGCCTAGCCACATATATTGGACAAACATCTCAATATTTAAAAAAATAGACTATACCAACATAAATACGACTGTAAAACTAAAAAAAAACCGACTGACATGACTACAGCACTAACGAAACACTGCATACAATACAAACATGAATTTGACATGGAAAACACTAAAAATTCTCTCCATCAACAATAATAATAAAAAAAGAAATATATTGGAAATGATTCATATTAAAAAAGATAAATTATCTATTAATTTTAGAACAGGCACCAAAAACCTATCTCTCAGTTATAACAATCTCCTGGAATTTCCAAAACAACATACAGACTAAGACACGGTTTTCCCATCCGCTCTCCTAGCCCTTTATAAACCTTGACCCATCCAAAGTCCGTAACAATTTGTGATGGTATGTCACAGGTTAAACTAGAGTTTGTAAGTAATTCTAACTGAAAATTTTTGTAAGTATATTTCTTGGTCATTTCCATACTTTACTCTTATATATGCCACATATTGTCAAAGTTTCAATAGTTGTGATTTAGTTTAATATTGATCTGTTCTACAACAATAGTTTAAAATAAATTTAAATGTGCTATATATATCATACTTTTTATTTAGTTTATTTGAAAAAAAAAAATTATTTTGAAAATATTTATTTTAAGTTCATATTTTATGTCGTTTCTACATTTACTTTCTCTTACTCCTCGTAAGAGGAAGTATTGTAATCGTGTCAAATTTTCGATATCGAGTTTTCACCGGAAATATGCGTTTTGAGGGCCTCTGATTCCAAAAAAGTGGTTTTTAGCAAATGGTCTGTGTGCGCGTGTGTGTGTATGTATGTATGTATGTACGTATGTGAACAGCATAGCTCAAAAATGAAAAACCGTAGAAAGTTGAAACTTGATATTCCGTTTAGGTATCATCATGGGATCTGACAGTAGGTTATCTGTCAAAATTCCTCATCCGGAAGTACCACTTTACTAAATAATTTTTTCAGTTTTTTGAAATTTTCTCAAAAATGGCTCCAACGATTTTCTTCAAACTTGGTGTATCAACTACACTTACAAAGATCTACAATTTTTATTTGAAACATTTCTCCGCAATATGCATTTAAGAGCACTTTCAGGGGTGGGTTGTCCTCTAAAGTGCTATTTCAGTTTAATATACAATTCTTTCAGCTAAACAATATTAATTAGAATTAAATGCGTTGTTGAAATTCCGAGTTTGAAAAAAATCGGATGATGGAAAGTGCGTATTTACTAAAATGTATTTTTCACTTTTCTGGTATTTTTTCACTTGCTTGCAATTTTCTCAAAAATGGCTCCGACTATTTTCTTCAAACATGGTATATTAACTACATATCCAAAGAGCTACAACTTTTATTTAAAACATTTCTCTAGAAAAAATCATTTAAGGGCACTTTGGGGGAGGAGTGGAGTTAGGTTTCCTCTATGTATCATAGTTGATTATACAATTCTATCGTCCAAACAAAATGAATCAGAAATAAATAGATGGCCAAAATTCCGAGTTTTAAGAAAATTAGTAAACCGGAAGTGCGCTTTTACTGAACAGTTTTTTCAGTTTTCGACAAATTTCATTAAATTTGGTACACAATTCATAACATTTGTCGATTATAATTTTGAGAATAGGAGTAAGGGAGTAAGAGAAAGTTGTGTGAGTTTTTCAAACCAGATTTTTTTTTTATTTGTATTAAAACCTTTGTACAGACGCTGAAGAAGGCAATAAATTTGCCGAAACGTCGGTGGAAATTTTTAAAAAGTGTTCTTTTGTATGACCGAACCTCAACAACATCCAATTTACAACAATGTATTAAATCTTTCGAATATTTTATAATAGTAATGGTAGTTGAGAGGAAATTACTTTGCTGCTTCTCTACACACAAATTCCCTTAAAAAATCAAATTTCACAGCAAAACTGTTTGAAATAAAAGTGATGGAACCGAACGTGTAACAGTTGGTATGCCTGCCTAGTTTATAGAAAATTGTTGCAGTTATTTTAAAAGAAAATCAATAAAATATGGTGTGTTACACTAATTGATATAATTTAATCAAGAAATTTTCCTTTAAAATTGCAACACAACAATGTTTAGTTAGGCTCGTCATAAACATAGTGGTGGGGATGTTACTAGTATAATTGAGCAGCATTATGTGGAGCGCTCTATATTAAAACTGAGAAAGCATGTGAAAATTTAAATTTATACCAACTGACGCGGACCTCCAATACCCCCCCCCCTCTAAAATCAATGTTTTCTGAAAAATATTTCAAATAAAAGTGACCCATTTTATCTACATGCAGCAAGCATTCCAAGTTTTAAGAAAAAAAAGTTATAAACAGTTTTCGAGATAATTCGAGAATTAATGGAAAATAGTATATTTCCCCGTTAACCGGACTTTCTTCAAATTTGAAATTCTATCAATAATTCTAATCTTTATTAATGTGTAAAACCATATATTACACTCAAGTGGCACTTTAAAGGTAAGCATATAACGCTACTCCCCCCCCCCCCACTAATCATCCTGCAAAATCAATTTTCGGGGGGGGGGGAATGTTTGGAAATAAAAATGATAGATATTTATGTGTGTAAATAGTATACGAAGTTTAAAGAAAATCGTTGGAGCCGCTTTCGAGGAAATTACGGAAAACTGAAAAAAAAAAATTCAATAAAGGCGCACTTCCGGTTCATGGATTTTGCCGGAAATCTTCATGACTGACGCAGTCATAGTAGTGGCTAAATGGAATACCAAGTTTCAGCTTTCATTTTTGAGATACTTACAGCAATAAGAGAAAGTAAAAAGAAAGAAAAAAATAAAAAAAAATAAAAAAGAAACGGAAGCAATTTAAAATTTAATGAAGTAAAGGCGGCCAATCCCTTAGAAACCTCCATCATCTCCTTGAATATTTCAATAGCACTCTGTGAACAGTAATGTGTCTAGTTTAGAGGCATGCACTTTTATCGTTGAATTCTGTATGCAGTAATAGTTATAGTGTTCCCTAATTGCACATTAGCCATGCAATTTTGACATGTCACCGCAAACAACTACTATATTAAATGGCATGATGATAAAAAAAACAAAAAAAACCATAGTATTATTAACATGAAATATCAAGATTTTTTGTTGTATTTTTGCATGAATATCTGTATTTAAAGTCAAACGATATCAAAAAACTATAAAGAATTAAGTTTGGAAAATTCATAGTTACCAACCTATTATTCGATATAAATTAATAAAAAGAAAGAAAGAAAAAACCCATCTTATAATCAGTAATGCCAATATACTCATTCTCTTTTAACAAGTTTACTTATAAAATCAACATAATGATTGATTTGGGTTAGTGATGTATTATTTAAAGTATAAAATGTCGTCTAGAACAGTTGTACTAGTTAAACTAACTGTTGATTTGGCCCCGGCAGTATATACAACAGGCAGTGGCAAACAACAAGTTATTTAATATTTAATAAATCTTAAACGATTTATCTATTATCGATATTTCTGGCTAAATCGAACAGGTTTCTCCCTCCCCCACCTAGTCTAAACTACGAAACTTCAAATCTACATAAATCGTATTCTTTCACTTAAAAAAAACAAAAACAAAAAAAAACAACTTCTAAATATATTATATTTATATACAAATTGTGGCTTGTTGCAGGTCGTCGCGTGCCACACTGGTCACGATAGATTAGCTTCATTTTCTATGTTTATTTATTAGTTGGTAACAGTGTTTGTTTATCTTCGACCCCTCCTCTTCCTTACTACACTATGTTTACTTCGCCATAACACGGCCTATACAGTTTATATTAAATAAATATTATTAACTAGATTGCTTCATTATTATTTCGTATTTTTGGGTTATTTGTTTAAATACTTTATACTAAACAAATTATATAATTATTAATTAACTAGTCTATTTCTTTTAGAATCGTTCAGTAAACTGGCATTGGATCCAATTCACAGATAATTTCCAAAATAATTATATTTTCTTGGAAAAATTATTTAAAAATAAAAGTGATAAGAGGATTTTATTTATTATTACCTACATCTGTAAATTAATCTACAAAATTTCAAGGAAATCATTTAAAACAGCTGACTACGAGAAAATCGTAAAAGAAAAACAAGAATGTATTCATATAAGAGAGCCGTTCTATCGTTTCACGAATTTTAATCGAAACTCATTTTGACTTTGTCGGATGATTCTGTGATGGTACAATATAAGTTTTTTTCAGTTATTACCCATACACATTATATCTGGCCAATCGTTAAAAACATTCAGAACAATTGGAGATATGTATTTCCGGTAGTAAGTATCCCATATATAAATCGGTTAGAAATGGCACTGTACTGTACAGGAAACTTAGATATCTCGTAGAAAAATGTTTGAAATAAAAATAAAACGTCTATATTATGTGTGTATGTGTGTAATTAGTATACAAAACTTTAAGAAAATCTTTATTGGGGAGGGGGCCCATTTTCGTGACAAATTTGGTCGGATGGAAGCGGTAATAATATGTAAACGGAAATATTAACTTTGTGCTTTCTACGATTGTTTTTTGTTTTTTTTATATATTTGAGATATTTTCTTGACTACACATACATACACACACATACCATTTCGCCAGAAACTTTTGTTTTTCGTTGCCAAGGCACCGGGAAACATTTATTTTAAAACAATTATTATTCTTGTAAAGCCTATGACAGAAGGACATGTTAAAAGGTGGCACCTCCTTCAAAACACCATCTAATTACTTAATAATAATAAATTTTAATGTTTCTAATTTAATAGTTTTTTAAAAAAAAGAAAATAAATAATAAAGTGTGGTTCTTTTAAAGAAAAAATAATAACACGCCTAGGTTATATAGATAGATATATAAGTAGTAGTAGTTTGGGTTGCTATAACAACAGCAACACACACACACATAAGAACCCACTTTAGAGATATATAGACAAAGTTGTGGAAAGTTCGTCGAACTTTGCATATTATTAAGAAAGTCCAAACCTTGTGTATGGGTCGCCGGTGGCCCATATCACTAACTAATCTTTATATTTAACAGTAAAACCACTATTAGCGGACATATCTCTCTCTCTCGCCAATTCTATCTCTCTCTCTCTCTCTCTCTAGACGACCCCCTCCAATCTTGTTTCTAGTTGGATCCGAAAACATCAAACTTAACCTGTGTGTGTATGTGTTGTGTGTGAATTTAATAAATCTATTGATAGTTTGCAACTGGTTTAACTGCCGCCCGGCCCCAGCTGACTCTGGTGGTGTCCTGTGAACACTATAGTGTCGTTGACCTTACCCAACTCCAACTATAATAACCACTACTATTTAAAAAAAAAAAGAAAAAAAAAAAAGAAAAGTAAAAAACCAAATTCTTGTCTGAAACGATCTCACGTCTCTCTCTCATATTAAATTATTACAATTCTAACAAAAATTTTTTCCCAAAACATACAATTTTTATCAGAGATATTTTCCGTGATAAGACTACTTTTCCGATTTCGGGTTTTCGTATACTGAATTTCTTCTATGCAAGTCTACTATGTTATCATACTGTTTTTGACAAAAAAATATCCTGATAATGGGCAAAACCTCTGATCACAAAATGAAGCAAGCTATCATGGAAGATATCTCTGATGCTTTCCAGCTCTAAGGCACCCAATCACTACAACAACCATACAGTTTTCATCATACCCCTCCCTCCACAAACATACAGAATCATATTTACAAACTTAGTTTTCATAGAAAAATAATTCAAATAAAAAGAGCTTTGAATAGGGGGTAGGGATTATCCATTCCTACAAACAATTAAAATAAGAAAAGAAAAAAATGCACTTTAAAGGAAATCTGTGGAGCCGTTCTCGAGAAAATTGAAAAAAACTTTTCAGTAAAGTCATATTTCTAGATGATGAATTTCCCTAGATTATCTAAACCTAATCCTAAATGAAATCAAACCATCAGAGACATTTTCCGTGGTAGCCTTGGTCATCGACCGATTTCGGGCGTTCGCCCATCTTCAGGATGCGTTTTTCAGACAGTGTGACAATACAGACTTGCACAGAGCAAATTCAGTTTTACACACTGACTGGTGTTTTTTAACTGTATTTAAAACTAAACTCTAAAAACTAGGTCAATTAAACTATAAAATATAATAATAATAAAATAATATAAAATATAAAAATATAAAATAAAATATAATATAATAAATAAATAAAAAATATAAATAAAAATGTATATAAATATAAATAAAAATAAATAAATAAATAATAAAATAAAATAAAATATAATATAATATAATAATAAAAATAATAATAAAAAACTGAAAATTAATTAATTTTTAATTTATTTTTATATATTTTATATTTTATTTTGATTAGTTAATTGTAAAGTAAATCTCCTTCCAACCAGAGAGTTTAAAAATTAGATCCCCACGTGTTGTTTCCATTTTAAGGAAAATTTGGCCTTTAACAACCCAAACACGTGTTTTCCCACCCAGCTGACCATACCCCTTGACCTAGTTTAAGAGTTTAGATTGAAATACAATTAAAAACACCAGTCAGTGTGTAAACTGAATTTGCTCTGTGCAAGTCTGTGTTGTCACACTGTCTGAAAAACGCATCCTGAACATGGGCGAACGCCCGAAACCGGTCGATGACCACAAAATGAAGAAGCAGGCTACCACGGAAAATGTCTCTGATGCTTTCCAGCTCTGCGGAACCAACCACCACGAAATCAAACCAGTTTGAATTTACAGCGATTTATTTTATATATATATATATATATACCTCAAAACATGTATTTTTGTTGAAAAAAATTCAATGTGGAAGATTGGACACGATCGTAACACCTTTCTTCCACTTATAGCAGTAAGAGAAAGTAAAGATTTCCATTTCCACAATATTTCATTTTTATTGAAGATAATCACTATAATAAAAGCAATTAATAACTGTGAAAAGTTAACAATTTTTTTTTTTTTTTTTTAATTATATAATGCTTGAACATTTTAATAAACGTAAGAAACAATACGAAGCCTGATGAAATCCATATTTGCATAAATAACAAAGGGGAAGTTAATTAGTTTATATAGAGAGAAATAGTGTATTATACAGAATAGAGTTTCCGGTTGGCAACCTTTCTCTCAATCTTATCTAACTTACTCATTCTGGTACTGCGTTTTTTTTTCTTATTTATTTATTTATTTATTTTATTATTTTTAGAGCAACACTGCACATGTAGACTGTGTTGTTGTGGTCACCCTGTTTTATGTGTGAGTTGGTAGATATGAAGCGATCAATGATTTTGCGTGCTTTCTATTTTTTTTTTTTTTTGTTTTATTTATGTAAAGTGAAAATATTCTATTATGAAACAATATAATGTTTAATTAGTAATATAGAAATATTGTTAATAGAGCAAAATATCTGGGATAATTATGATTAATTGAGGTAAACTGGTGGCGATATTCAGTCAGCTGTGTTAACAAAAGAAAACTATTTTCTAGCAAAGCTTTCCATTGTATATTTCGTCAGCAGACACATATCTTACAAGTTACAATATCTTACAAGTTACAATATTACAGGATCTTTTGGACATATGGAAACCCCGCTGGGCGAGTTCTGCGAAGGGAAGGACAACTTATAGGGATCTTCCGGACGCGACGGCTGGTCATAGAATAGTCCCAACGGATTTTTCATATGCTGTCTCCAGACTTGTAACCGGGCATGGGCAGATAAATGACAGTGGCAAGTGAGTGACAGTCGATGTCGCTGTGGCAAAGAGGAGACCGTTGAACACATAGTTTTAGACTGTGAGCTTTATGAAGATCTCCGCACAAACTTGTGGCGAGGAATTGGTTTTCATGTTAACCATAACAATGGCACTCTGCCCTTGCTTCTTGAAAATGAGACGGCATATAATGCCTTCAAAATGTTTGCGGAATCTGCTCTGTCGCGGCGTATGTGTTCTGGGATCTTTCCCTTGGGTAGGCGGAATAAATGTTTTGTGTGATAGTAATTTATTGCTTGTCTGTAGTCTGTGTGCGTTAGATTCGGGTAGCTGTAGAATTTTAGATGACCTCTCAGGAATATCCAGTACTGAGAGGTTCCTTAGGTTAGTCTTGTATGGATGTGCAAGGTATGACTGTATTTATTGACTGTGTGAGGTTTGTATGTGTACTAGGTTATATTGTAGTTAGTCTAGGATGCGTTAGTTGTTATGTTCGCTTATGTGCACTTTTGAGTGCCCATCCCTCGTTTATTTAGTGATTATATATATATAGAAACAGTTGTGTTTATAGTAAAGTCGATTGCGATGGATGAATAGTTTGCGGGCTGGGATGAGCGCGAGCTCAGGTACGCCCTATAGTGTGTCTTGATTAGAAAAAAAAAGAAGTTACAATCACAGTTTCTCAGATACGTGGTCCATTTCCAAATACCTGGGCACTTGAGTAAATAAACGGAAGAATACCACCAGCGAATACTGGGAGCCACATTTCGCTGCTCAGACATTTCAGTTCTAAATTAATCTACTAAAATCTCGCACTGTAATGTTCTAACGAGACCAATATTAATTTCCAGCTCCTAGTATAGAATTGTTGAGAAAAATGATGAAGAAGAAACTAGAAATTTTTGGTCGACGGTGTTTTCTGGTAGGAGATCCAGGGATTAATGTTTACAAAACAAAAAGATACAACTTAGAGCCTTACTTGAGAAAATAAAAATCTTAAAATAAATAAGTAAAATTGTATATATTCGCTTGATGGATTTTGCCCGAAATCTATCTGCGTTACCTCCGCACCCAAACGGAAAAATCTAGTTCAAATTATATGTACTGATTAGAGAGAGAGAGAGCTGTCAATTCTGTGGTTTCCAGGGAGAAGCTATATAAATTGCATTAAAATCCTATATTCCGCTTTGAGTGGGCTATACTCCGCCACTGCGACCATCATAGTCTTATTGTGCCATAAAAATCCTATGTACTTATACTCTTTTCCTTGTATCACACAATTTTTCGTACAATGTACTATGCAAGCTCAAAATATTCATTTCCGGTGAAAATCAATCCTTTTACCCGGCAGTAAGAGAAAAGTTAACAAATAACAAAAAAAACAAAAAAAACAGGTAACTAATTAGAAATGATGATACCTTTGGGCGCGCAGCTGTACAGTGAGGTAGAAGTGATGTTGTTTTGGAACATGATGAGCGAGCAAGAAGATGTCAGTAACACAAACAAGGCCCTTGCCGCAGCTGTGAGAACAGCGCAATCCTGGCTCAAGTTTATACCGTAGAAATACTGGCTGACAGTCGTTCAGTCTGTCTGTTGTTACGTTTAAAACAAAGACAGATGATATTATATTGAAATAATGTTGTTTATAAAATAAGTGGTACAAGGCAGGCGCTGTACCTATGCTGTACACACACCCTTATGGAGGGGCACCACGCCCTATGCCGCCCCGGCTATACCACAGTCCTATAATATATCTATATTGCATATTTATAATGTTGTATACATACAGTTCCCCCCCTCCTCCTCCTTGATATATTATTACATATAATGTATGTTTTAACGTTTCTATGGGTGGTAAGTATCTCACAACTAGAGTTCTTCAATTATTTACAACAGTATATACAAACACGTCATCCATATAGTTAAAAGTATCCGCGCAAAACCATTTAGACATATCGGCGCCAACTAGGGCAGGAATATACCTCTCTTCGGACATCACCTAACTTGAACAACGGACATTTTGTCCAATATGTCTCTAGCTGGATATCAATTTCTATCAAAATTCATAATATAGTCTCACACTTCTATAGGAACTCACTGACAGCAACTATTCTAAGAATATTATACACAATCCTAAAAGATGATTTTGTTCTTCAAAATTGTAATGTATTACTAAATATTTAAAAAGCTAATTTATATTAAAGATAAAACTGCTGAACCGTTAAGTTACCATCAAGTGGCAGTTTCAAAGGGGGAAGGAAGCTAAACAGCTTCACAGAGCTGTCCAAATTGTCTTGAAAATATATTCAGTACGTCAAGTTAGTAGGCCAAGTTGAGAGAAAAATCTTTTTTAAAGTTTTTCATGTAGAAAAATCTGGCGTGAAACACTCACAAAACTTTCTCTTACAGCTGTTTACAAAATTGTAATTGATTTTTTTTCACACTTGTAATATTTACAATTTGTCTTTAGTTTTATACTAATGGTAAAAAATCTATCCTTAATTAAATAAAATGACTTTTTTGAAAAAAGCATACCTCCCCTTGCTTCCCCAAAAACTTCTTTAAATGAACTTACTCGGATAAAAGTTCCCGAGATCTCTATCACGTCTCAAGTCATATTTAGTTTAACAAATTTATTGAAAACCTTTGGTGTTTTTTTTTTTTTGGAGAAAAATCACAAAAAAAACTGAAGAAAAAAAAAACTGTTCAAGTAAAAACGCACTTCCGGTTTACAGATTTTATTCAAACTCTTATTAATATTTTTTAGATGATAGAATTGTATAATCAATAATTAACATAGTACTTTAGAAGAACACTTTAGAATTGAATTTTTACCGGAGAAATGTTTTAAAATAAAAGTTGGAGCTCCTTTTTTTTTCCTGGAAAAGTAATTAACTGTGAAAAAGTAAAGGGTTACTTCCGGTATGTATAAAAAAATCTAGTGTAAAATACTTACAAAACTTTCTCCTAGATTAATCCCTCTTGGCATCGAGATGATTGCCGGGTCCTTTTTTTCTAGGACTAAACTAAATATCAACAAGTTTGAAGAAATTTCTGCGATTTTCCAATGTTTGAGTTATGCTGATCACACACACACATACGCAAAGCAATTTTTGAAAACCCTTTTTTTCAGACTCATAGTGGTCAAAACACGTTTTTTCCAGTGGAAACACAGGATAAAGTGAATTAGAATTAGAATGATGCAGGGGGGGACTAAGACCCAGGCACTGCAGCCTCCCATTGAGGCTTATTGTGCCAACCCCTCAAACCTAGTAATGGAAGCCACCCCCATCTTCATGAGGCCCAAAACCTTCCCCACCAGTCCCTCCTGGAGCACGCTTTCCTCCGGT
>JAAEAF010010619.1:0-27583 GCA_011037195.1 Triatoma infestans | reverse complement strand
TATATTATAACAGTGTCTTTATATCTCGTCTAATTAATCAATCCCAATTTCTCTCCTCATCAACTGCATTATACGGTGGATGGATTTTTTTTTCGCCGGTAGAGGGCTTTCCGCAATTTTTTTCGTCTTTTAAAATATTTTATTAACACATATATAATGGGTGTGTAGGGTGGAAAGAATTTGTGTGGTTGATGAATTAAGAAGGAGACTTGGTTAAGACTGGTTAACTAATCTATTAATAAGTAGAGTCAGACTGCCTGGACTTTAAAATGGATGAATGTTTAAGGTAGAGTGGTTAGAGTAATGACACCTAGCGATTGGATGTATTGAACTGAATTCTCAACTGCGTTTTTCTGGATTGTCCGTCGCTATATTTATACAGTTTCTCCCACTCCAGTCGGAGAGAGTCACTTTTAGGTTTTGTTTCTCCTTTACTCTCTTTGCTGTTTCTCCTTTACTCTCTTTGCTGTTTCTCCTTTACTCTCTTTGCTGTTTCTCCTTTACTCTCTTTGCTTTTTCTCCTTTACTCTCTTTGCTGTTTCTCCTTTACTCTCTTTGCTGGTTCTCATTTACTCTCTTTGCGGTTTATCCTTACTATCTTTGCTGTTTTCGTTTACTCTCTTGCGTTTCTCCTTTACTCTCTTTGCTGTTTCTCCTTTACTCTCTTTGCTGTTTCTCCTTTACTCTCTTTGTTGCTTCTCCTTTACTCTCTTTGCTGTTTCTCCTTTACTCTCTTTGCTGTTTCTCTTTTACTCTCTTTGCTGTTTCTCCTTTACTCTCTTTGCTGTTTCTCCTTTACTCTCTTTGCTGTTTCTCCTTTACTCTCTTTGCTGTTTCTCCTTTACTCTCTTTGCTGTTTTCCTTTGCTCTCTTTGCTGTTTCTCCTTTACTCTCTTTGCTGTTTCTCCTTTACTCTCTTTGCTGTTACACATACATACACATCAATTAGCCCAAAACATTTTCCTCGTACACAGGGGATTTCAAAAAATATATATATATTCTCAACTCAATTTTGAAAAATTGGACACGATTGCAATACTTTCTCTTACTCTCTCAGTAAGTGAAATTAAAATTAGAGAAAGTAAATACAGAGATAGTGGGAGCTTACACTGAAAAAAAAAAGAAAATGGCAGAACGTCTATCTAATACATTGTATAGCAACGCCCTCTATCAGTCCTAGCAAAACTTGTAACAATAGCCTACATCACCACCATGTCTAAAAACCATCATATAGATTCAATGGTTCAAATAAATATAAAATATTTATATTATCTATCTATGGAGTTAGCGTTCTATGTTTAAAGGAAATTGTTCGATCTGTTTACGAGAAAATACAAAAAAAAACCAGTAATATATTCTGAAAATCGCACTTTCAATTGAACAATTTTTTTCAAACTTAAACTAGCATAGCAATTTATCATCCCTAATACATTGATAATAGAACCGCGTATTTTGCACTGAATTGGCATTTTAGATTAAAATTTTTTACGTTACAATTAATCCCAGAAGTCAATTTGCCTGAAATAAATGTTTCAAATTGTTATGGCTTTATGCGAATAATTCGTATGCGAAGTTTAAAGAAAAACATTTTCGATACAAATCCTGGAAAAAAAAGAAGTATGGGTGTATATGTCACAGGAAGCTGAAACTTCATTTTTCCATTTAGGTACTACGACCACATCCAAGACCAGAAAGTTTAGGTCAATATCCATAAAAGGTAGGTGCAATAGGAAGCTAAGTCTTAAAAGCTGAAGTCTAAAGGAGCTAAGTCTTAAGAACTTCAAGTTGTATTTCTGGACAGTGATAACTTAAAAATTAACTATAACTTAAAAATTCGGGCAAACTGTTGGCTTTTCAATAGATTCCAGCACACTGGGGAATCCATGGAAATGAAGAAGCAAATAAATTGGCAAAACATGGATCCCGATTATCACAACCAGATGTTCCACTGAGTAACAATTCCATGAGGCGTTCATTCGGATAAACATTGTGGAGAAATTGTGGGGGCATCTAAGTGACCCCCAGGAAATGTATTCCACACACCATTAACGTAGGGATGCCGTGGCATATTTCACACTCACAACTGACCACAATTATTTAATGAATTACCCGCCCACATAAGGGTGGCCAGACCACCAACGTGCTGCCTCTGCTATAGATGACATGACGGGCCTTCACCTTGACGTGTGTCCTGCTGTAGAGGACATTAGAAATTCTTTTAGCCTTTTAAAGAAGACAGAAAATTGGAAAGCCGATGGCAGCTATGGAGGCATTATAAAAATAAAAAAAATTGTTGCGCCCAGACTGTTTGCGAAAATAAATTTCGATCACTAAAGTTTTGAAAGTGTACACACATACTAAAGATATAAAAAAAAAAGAAAGATCACTAACTAAAAACATGAAAGGGGAAGTGGTTGGCACACGTTCAAGGAACGTGACAATTTCACAATTCCTCAGTTTTTCCCTCCCAGTATATATGTAAGTTCTTCATATGAGAAATAATGGAATCAAGCTAGGGAGCCATTATAATAAACAAAAAATAAATATCATGTCAGTAATGCTGGTACTGTTATTAATTGTTGACGTGTTTTTTCCCTTCTCTCTTTGGGAATTTAATTGGCTGGTTACAAAGGGAATTTAAGACAGCAAAATTTGTAAATATACTAAATACATTAAAATAACTTCATTATTATTAATATTGCTAGGTGAAGATGTTTTAACCCATCATGAGAAAAGATTGGGAAATTTGAGTCGTAATAAATAAAAAAATGATAAGAAAATTTGGTTTCCCCACTTCAAATTGCTCCTACTATTTTACTTTGTCTTGTATTCCTGGTAAGAAGAGGAAGTATTGTAATCGTGTCAAATTTTCGATATCGAGTTTTTACCGGAAATATATGTGTGCATATATATATGTATGTATGTGAACAGCATAGCTCAAAAATGAAAAATCGCAGAAAGTACAAACTTTAAGTACCGTTTAGGTATCACTACGTGATCCGACACTAAGTTGTCACTCAAAATTCTTCAAACATTATAAAAACAATTATTTGTCTATTTTTTTTTTCAATTTGAATGTAATTTTGATTTTTATTGATTTCTGTTATTGTTACAATTAATTACCTTTTTTTTATTATTATTACTTTCGCCTTTGTTATTAACAATTTATTATTTGCACAAGTGCTCCCACAGATTATATATAAATTTCCATATAGTTCTATTGTATTGTGTTATTATATACTAAATTTTATATGTTGCGCGTGAAAAGCAGTATACTGTAACTGCTGGACTATTTGTATACAGCTTTACGATCTGACAAATAATTAAATAATAAATATCAGCCATCACTTAATTTTAGTAAGTTTGTCAGTTCCGATAACACTATCATATTTAAGGTTATTTATGCAACTCTAGCCTTTCCTAGTTTATAGTCTGGACATATTTAAATATTAGAGCAAAATTAATAACAACTATTAGCTTTTATTGAATTTTTCGTAAATTTATCACTTCTGATTGAAAAAAACTCTATCATTGTTAAGGCTTTTTTAATGCAACATTAGCTATGGTCTAGAATCAACTTTAACTATAATGTTGATAAACTTTAGTTTGGCCATATTCAATTAAATATTAGAGCAAAATTAATAACAACTATTACTTTTTAATGTATTTTAGTTAAGTTTGTCACTTTTCACGGCAATTACAATTTACTAAATTTTCTGTTTCAGATTTATTTATTGAAAGATGTGTGTGGCGATACCTATGATTCTGCTTACTGTCCACTATGAAAGTCTCTGCCCATACGCCAAAAATTTCTTCAACAATCAATTACTTCCGGTCATGGAACAACTATCACAATTTATAAAAGTTGAATTAATTCCTTATGGTAAAGCAACAGTAAGTATTTATGTAAGCAGTAAACTTTTTGTATATGGAATAATACTGTTTCGTCATTACTCTTCATTGGGAAAATCTATGTGTGTTAAACTTGATACATCTTGAAGTTTTCAAATTAAATCAAATAAATCAAAATAGATCAACCGGTAGTACGAAATAACTGAATTTTTTCTTTACTTGTTGGGATTTTTGGTATTCTAAGACATGATTGGAGAAAAAAGTGGTAGCCGTTGAAATTAGGGCAGTGAAAGGAATGGGGATGGTGCTGAGATTTATAACAGAGTTTTAAAAATTTAAACGTTAAAACGCATTCTAAAACCGCAAATACTTCAACAAACGTTATGTTCACTTTTTTGATATCTTTCTTCGTTTAAGCGTTATTTCAAAAAGTGGCCCGTTTAAATAAGACACACTGTATATTAATCACAGTACGAAAAAACAAAAAAAACAAAACAAAAGCCGGAAACTTAAAAGAAATTAAATAAAATTACATAAATAGAAACATATAACGCCATAACAAAATGAAATTAAAACTGATCACTCATTTAGAACAAAGGGTCTTAATTCCAACACATATTCAAGGAACTTATAGATATGATATATTGTATGTTCAACAGGAGTATTATGAAACAGATTTTTGTAAACTTAGAATTAACATTATTTTCTACAGTTATATTTGTTTTCTAAATACTCTGTATAATGGACACTTTATAAATGTATGTATTAAAGTTTCAGGTTCGTTTAAATTACATAAAAGGCAAAGTTTTTTTTGGATTAATTTTATAGGTAATTTTATTGGAATGTAAGTTTGATAAGATAAGGGCCAGAAAGTTTTATTTGGGCGTAAATTTGGATGAATTTAAAAGGAATACAGCTCAGTTTTATTCAACAACACTGCATTATTCCAAAATAAATTACAAGATGACTTTAAAAAACTCTTTCTAAAGCGACTTGAACTAAATATTTCTTGTATATTTCTAAAATTATTTTCATATTTCTCTTGACTTTTACCACCTCCTGTAAAGGACCTAAATCATCCAGTTATTATATTATTCGCCCGTGGAGTGGGACTAATCTCTACGCTACCCAAAGCCCCATAGGGCCTAAATAGCTACTTAAATGAAAAATTCTACAAAAAGGGCCTGGAGCATAAGCTCCATTACATAGAGGTGTCTTCTTAAATCACAATACTACCCCCCACCGAGTAAGGTGAAAGACACAGACTGCTGAAAACCTACTGCGCTCATCCATAGTGATGAATGCTGTGAAAATATCCATGACTGGGAATTGACAGATATACGCCTAAAGATATTCCAACTGGCAGGCCGGAACCAATGAAAAGAAAAAAGGCGCCTAATTTGGGCACACCTATCCAACCTGTCATTCCCGGATGACCTGGAACCCTGATTAGAGACCTTTAATGAAGAAAAGCCCTTCCAGCCTCCTAGAACTAGAATGTTACCAGTGTTGGTAACATTCTAGTTACCAACTTGGAAGTGAAGGCACATGAACTCAGCATCTATATTTTATTTTCACATGGAAAATTAGGGAGCAATGCGATTATGATGTGAGGAAGTTTTCGCCAGGAAACCAAAGGATTCTAATCACGGTTCCCACCTACCACTAAACTGAAGTGCCTGCAGAAAGGTTGGTGAAAGTGGTTGATAAATAAGATTCAAGTCAGCGTTTTTATATTTACATTTTAAATAAAACTGCTTTGTGCACTAAAAACGTAGATTCCGTAAACAAGCATTGCATAATGTTTACAGACATATTTAAATCAAGGGCATTTCACGTTTACGTGCGAACATGGTGAAACTGTATGTTTAGGCAACAAAGTACATGCATGTTCCATACATCAAGCTAAAGATGGTTTAACACGTGTACGACTGGCCACGTGTATGTTAAACGACAATTATTATATGCCATACAGAATTGGACAACAGGTAAATGTTAATCTATTCTAGTATATAGCTTGGTCATATTTAAATATTAGGGTAATTAGTAGTTTTTATTGTAATAACACTATCCACACTTGAGGTTATTTTATTTAACGGAACTTTTTCAGTGTTGTAACGAATATGGCATCAACTGGGATGCAGTTATGCACTGTGTTAATAGCGACCAAGGATCAATTCTGTTGAACTATTTTGGACAGTTAACAAATTCGTTAGATCCACCGATTAATATTCTACCAACTGTATTAATAAATAAGGTTAATCAATTGTTAATTTAGATTGTTTTAATAAATTTGTAGAAAAAATCTTTGTTTATTAATTGGGTAAAATTGTGTTTGAACAGAGTCGTGGGAGGCAAATGTTAATTTTGAACAATTTGTTGGACGTTGTAATTAATCAACTGAACACGTTAGTATATTTGTCTAGGATTATAGTTTCTTTATGATATCAGAATACGCTATCCAGAACTATTGCTATTATACAGCCTTACATTCAGCTCAAAAGTTTGCCTAATTGCAGTAACTATAGTGTCACAGATATATTATCGTATTTTATCTTTGTTTTCAGTCACCTTGAACCCAATGGATTGCAGATATCACATTCTGTACGACAAAGGTATATGGGCTAAATATTTTCAATAGTTAAAATATCTATCTGAAGATGTTATTACAAATTATAAAAAAATAAATAAAGTTCGTTTTTCTTTCTTTTAATTTGAAATTATTTAATATTATCCATTCCATTAAAAAAAATGTGTTCAACGAATTCATTTAATTTTCGCATATCTATGACTTTTATTTGTAATATTTTTATTTTTATTTTTTTTAAACATTGATTTTAGGTGGCTGTGAGGAATGTGAGACGTTAAAATAACTGAAACATGTTGTTGATTATTGGCGGTATACATACAATGTAATCAATCATTCTGTAGCTGCCTCTGTTGGTGGGTTGCCATTGGTTACTCTCCTCTCCACAAACTACCATCACCACCTACATAGTTATGTTGGGACATATGAGCCAAATATGAAATTTAAACAAAATTTGGCACACTATATATATATAAGAGAAAGTCGAAAGGGTGTTTCGCTCGAGATTTTTTTTTTTTACTTTCTCTACAAGAGAATTTATGTTGAAATTGAATTTTTGCTGAAAAAAAAGAATCGTTTCTAGCGAATGGCCAGGTATTCCAAGGTGAAAGCCTGTTATATCTACGTATATCTCCTCACAAAATATGAAAAATATTATTTCAAAAATCAAAAACTTGCACAACCATCATATTTATTTATTTATTTATTTATTATATTTTTATCAACAAACGGCGTAAGCCTTATGGTTGAAGTCATTACATGTGATACATACAGTGATACATAAAATAATAATAGTAAAATAATACATGCTCATTTAACAATTTAATCTTCAAGTAATGCAAAAATGTTTTTTGAAAAGTCCAGATGCCATTTGAAAACCCACATCACCAGGAATATACTCATTCCATGACCTGCATATTCTACAAATGACGTCAGCGTTGAACAGCGCAGTAGTCTTAACGGCAGGGACCACGAAATGCGAAGTACTGCGCAAGCAGCGAGGTGGTACATGAAAAGGAATGGCAGCAAGTAGCTCCATGCAATCAATTTCGCCATTCAAGAGCTTCTTCAAGAATAAAAGACCAGCATTTCGTATTCTAGACTCTAAAGAGCATAAATGAGTAGCACCGCTGGGTAACCTTTTCTTTAAAGTCCTGATGAAACGGTTTTGTATAGCTTCCAGTCTGACTATATCCTTCTTGGTGTAAGGACACCAAATCAATGACGCGTACTCAAGAAGGCTTCTAACGTATGCATTGTACACAGTTAGCACCGCTTTGGGATCTCTAAGATCACGAGTGTGCCTTAATACAAAACCCAGTGCTATCGATGCTTTCCTACAAACATATTCAAACTGTTTTGTGAAAGAGAGGTCATGACTCAGAGTAACTCCTAATCCTTCACGTTACGAGTCCTCTGCAATGGTTTGCCATCAATGAGGTACTGATATGATATAAAAGTTTTTTTGCGATAAAAAGAAATGACTTGGCATTTTTTAACATTTAGCTCCATGCCATTACTGCAGCACCAGTCAGAAATAATGCGGAGGGTATCTTGAATTATAATACAGTCCGACTGGGAAGCAACTTTATGGAAGAACTTCAAGTCATCCGCAAATGCAAGTACCTCAACATCCGAGATCCTTAGTAGAAGGTCATTAATAAAAATTAGGAATAGCCACGGTCCAAGGTGTGATCCTTGAGGTACACCAGATACAACATCAAACCAACGTGATACCTCCGAATGCCACCTCACCCGGCATTTTCTATCCCGAAGATAATCTTCAAACCATTTCAGCATAGGACCACACAAGCCTAGCAACCTCAGTTCAATATAGATTGAATGTTTCAAATAAATATAAAAAAATAAATATAAAATATTTATATTATCTATCTATGGAGTTAGCGTTCTATGTTTAAACGAAATTGTTCGATCTGTTTACAAAAAAAAAAAAAAAAAAAAAAAAAAAAAAAAAAAATATATATATTCTGTAAAATCGCACTTTCAATTTAAAAATTTTTTTCCAACTTGAATTAGCAAAGCATTTTATCATCCCTAGTACACTGATACTAGTACCGCGTATTTTGCACTGAATAGGTACTTGAGCTAGAAATTTTCAAACTATATCTAATCCCATAAGTCAATTTGACTGAAACAAATGTTTCAAATTGTTATGGCTTTATGCGAATAATTCGTATGCGAAGTTTAAAGAAAATATTTTAGTTAAAATCCTGAGAATAAAAGAAGTATGGGTGTACATCTCTGAAACTTCATTTTTCCATTTAGATACTACGACCACATCCAAGACCCGAAAGTTTTGGTCAATATCCATAAAAAGGTAGGTGCAATAGATAGCTAAGTCTTATAAGCTTAAGTCTAAGGGAGCTAAGTTTTAAGAACTTCAAGTTGTATTTCTGGACAGTGATATGTTGCAGTCTACTTTGTGGCCGCACATTCTCTAACTCATTCCAAAACTAACTTGTTTAATGTATGACCTCTCCACCATCTCAATACTTACAGGAACTAACTATATATTTATCAATAACTCCAAATTAATTTATCAATTAAAACTGTGAATATTTGCAGTCAGAGAAAGTCGTATGATCATCTATATCCAAGTAAATTCTTAACTATTATTGGATAAAAACAACAAAAATATAATAAAAGAAAGTGTAACCTAAATAATATATTCACATTTAATAGAAGATAAATAATAATAATAATAATAATAATAATAATAATATAGGGAAGGGAATAGCTAAGTGGTTAGTGTACTGGACTCCCATGCGAGAGCTGGACCCGGTTCGAGTACAGCTGTGCTACACTTGAATTTTTTTCTTCCTAGGAGCCTCTACTGTCCGGTGATGGACACAACACTATCCTGAGGCCGGCAGTACACTGAGAAGGCTCCGGGGGCCAATGACCATAGATGTTGATGCGCCTTAGATTTCAAAATAATAATAATAATAATAATAATAAAGAAAAGTAAATGGTTTTCATAAATAAAACAATTGTGGATAATGTTTCTTTAGCTTTGCTTTATTATTTTTCTTTTTGATTTACTTTGAATTTACGATAGAGAAAATTGAATCTATGGTCGCACAGCTCTAACGGATGAGTGGTAGAATTTCTTATCGAAAATCACCTTCACTATTTTTCTTTCTACTTTATTTTCCGATTTATTTCCGCTCTGTGAAAACACCAATATGGAGTAGTGGTCTTTTAGAAGGCTTCTTCTTATCATTGACTTATTCAACTGGTCAAAATTAAAAAATAAATTGTGGTACTCTTAATCGTAAATAATAATATATTTGGGGGGGGGGACTTTAATCTTCATTACCAAAAAAAAAAAAATTAAAAGTAATATTATTGCCTTTCTTAATCCTAAAATATCTTTGCAGTGAGCCATTCCATGTTTAAAGAAACTTCAAAACTACCATTTCCGGTAAACAGGTTTATTTTTAATTTAGAATTCTATGAACGCTTCTATTCTAAGCAACGGAAATTGAAAGCCGCGTTCTCACAGGATTCCTCAGGGGGCATGGTCGACGCAGAGGATATCTGACAAAGTTGAGTTTGGAGAGTGACAGTATATGCAGATTCTGTGGTGAGATGGAGGAAACACCATTACATCTCCTAAAGGACTGCGAGGCTGCCACACTGAGAAGATTTAAGAACCTGGTTAGTTTCCAGGAAGAGGAGGGGAATATAGCCACTTTCCTAGAGCCAGTCAGGTTATTAGGATTCCTTAGGGATATTAACCTGATGTAGGTGTTGCAGACGGCGTTAAATATCAACGCTCATATATTGTGCTAAAGTGGTACTTTAAACGCAAGCACAACGCCAAATAAATCAATTTTCCTGCGACAATGTATCCAATAAAAGTGATGAGGTATTTATGTGTCTAGATTAAGTAAAATCGTTAGAACAGTTTTCGAGAAAATCGAGAGAAATACTGGAAAAAAATGCATTAAAGTCGCACTTTTGGTTGATGGATTTTGTCCGAAACTTTCGTGTCAGACGGAATATTAAGTTTGAACTTCTTGCGATTTATTTGTTTCTGAGTTATTCTATTCACAGAGATACACACACGCACACGCACACCATTCGCTAAAAAAAACTTTTCATTCACACTCAGGAGACCTCAACACAAGTAATTTTCGTCAAAACTCAACTTCAAGAATTTGACACGATCTCAATATTTCCTCTAACAAGGTGTAATAAGAGAAACTTAAAAAAAAAAACATATGGTGAACCCAGCTCTAAGCTGCCCCATCAAAAAATCCGTTAGGTTATACAAACAATTCACTGATATATAAAAAAACTTAAGTTGCCTCGAGCTATTTTAAGCAACAACAATACGGACTCTATGGACTGCGGGTAGCGATTCTGGAACTTAAGGATTCGGGCAAACTGTTGGCATTCCAGTTAGCATACTATGGAATCCATGGAAAAGAAAAAGTAGATAAATTGGTGCCAAAAAAATGGTACCCGATTAAAACAAGCAGATATGCCTCTGAATTACAATTCCGTGAAGCGTATTGTTCGGATAAACATTGAGAATCATGTAAGAAAGGAACAGCATGAACTGGTTTTAGGGGAAGTTGTGGGAGCATATAAACTTATTCACACTAATTCGATTCTTCTTTAAATTGGAAATTCTAGTACTGTCTTTAATATAACTTCATTACATTAGGTTGCAGTGCCATACAACAAACTAAAGTGGCATTCAAGAAAAAAAGAAAGCCTAAAGTTGTGGGTTCCCATCAGAATTCAATTTTCTATGAAAAGTTTTCTAAATAAAAGACGAATTTAAAGAAATTTTCTCGAAGCAATATTGCAGGGAATTGAAAAAATTATTCATGCCTTCAAAACATTTGGTGTGATATGTTGTTGTATTTAGCACTGTAGTTTGGTATTTTGGATTATTTTTTGTAAGTGGCACTATATATATATATATATATATATATATATATATATATACGATGTGTGCAAATTAAGTAATGAGACTGACTTTCTAGTGTTCGATCTGGCAACACTGGAGACGCGGCGAATGCGTGGTAGGGCAAGTAAACATCTGATACACGTTTAATGCAAATTTGAAAATGCTAGAGTTGTTGCACTGTCCGTAGTGACTTTTTTGTGAGCAAGGTTTTTTCAGTGCGTTTTAAAAATGAGTGACATCAATTACGAGCAACGGTGTGCTGTCAGGTTTTGCTTCAGACTTGGGCACAGTGCAACGGAAACGTTTGAAAAACTGTGCCAGGCCTATGGAGACAATGTTTTGTCGAGAGCACAGGTGGTTTAAGTCGTTTGCAGAAGGAAGGGAAATCAATTGAAGACGAGCCTCGCAGCGGAAGGCCTTCGTCTTCAAGAACCGACGAAAATGTTGGCAGAATCCGCGATCTCGTGCGTTCAGATCGTCGTTTGACAGTCCGAATGATCGGCGAAGAGTCACCGATCAAATTTCATCAAATTTTGACTAATGAATTGGGGATGAGAAAAATTTGTGCAAAAATGGTTCAATGCTCCGTGTCACACCGCGATTTCTATTAAGGAGTATTTGGCCAGTAATAACATTCCTGTGGCTCCTCAGCCTCCTTATTCACCCGACTTGAGTCCATGTGACTTTTTTTTGTTCCCCAAATTGAAAAATCACCTCAAGGGACATCATTTTGGAACATTGGAGAATATTCAAACAGCCGTAACCGACCAACTGAAGTCTATTCCAGTATCCGAGTTCCAGCACTGCTATGACGAATGGAAGAATCGTCTTCAGCGTTGTGTGGCTTCCCAAGGTAGTTACTTTGAAGGGGACAATATTGAATTCTAATTTTATTTGAATAAAAAAAAGATAAAAAATTGGTCTCATTACTTAATTTACACACCTCATATATATTATATATATATATATAATATATGTTTTACGAGAGAGAAGTAATGAGAAATAAGTAAGAAATCATTACTAGATAAAAGTAAATATATTATCATTAAGGAAATTTAAATACTTTTCAATATTACTTAATCAATATGCTTATTAAATCAATTATTTAGCTAGAATAAATGTTAAACACTTATAATTGGCACTGAAGTTAAGATAGCGATCTGCGAGACAAATGTTCTGGTTGTATGTCCAATTTAGACAGATGAAAGGATGCTTCTCTTAGTAGTTCAAATCTTACCCTTTTGGAAGGGGTAAAAGACAAAGCTGAGTAAAGTTCTCTGACCTTTCTTGCAACGGTAGTCTGGTACTTGAATTTTTACCCTTCAACAAATTTCCAGCCAACTTACATCTTTTTCTTCAAATATAGAATATATTTCCATTCGGTTCTTCCACTGCACCTTACAAAAGTTGCATTATCCATTTTAGTAGATTTTCATTAAAACCTTCATTTGCCAATATTGGAATTCAAATTCAGATTTGATCTTTCTGCAAGTTTTCGATTTTTAAAATAATATTTTTCATACTTTTTGAGGAGATATACGTAGATACAACAGGCCTTCATCTTGGACTTCCTGGCCATTCGCTAGAAACGTATTTTTTTTGAGGAAGGGGTCAGTACTCAGGTGACCTCGAAAAAATTACTTTCGGCGAAAATTCATTTCAAAAATGTTGAAAGTTCCGAATACATTCTCTTATAGCAGTAAGAGAAAGTGAAAAAAAAAAAAATCTGGCGTGAAACGCTCTTACGACTTTCTCTTACTCCCCCTAATGTAACTATAAATAAATTATGTAGGTGGAGGTGACAGTTTGTGGAGGGGAGAGTAACCAATGCCAACCCACCAACAGAGCATTATTTTAACGTCTCAAAATCCTCACAACCATCAATGTTTAAAAAAATTAAAAAAAAAATATTACAAATAAAAGTCATAGATATGCGAAGTTTAAAGAAATTCGTTGAAAACATTTTTTTAAAGGAATGGGTAAAATATTAAATAATTTTATAATTTCAAATTAAAAGAAAGAAAAAAAATATTTATTTATTTTTTTTTGTAATTTGTAATGACATCTTCAGATTGATATTTTAGCTGTTGAAACCCCAAAAGCTAAATGGCACAAAAAGTGGTATTTCAGTACTGAGATCAAGACGACTGAAAACAAAGATAAAATTGTATAAAATATCTGTGACAATATAGTTACTGCAATTAGCCAACCTTTTGAGCTGAATGTAAGGCTGTATAATAACAATAGTTCGGGATAGTGTATTCTAATATAATAAGGGAACTATAATCCTAGACAAGTATACTAACGTGTTCAGATGTTTAATTATAACGTCCAACAAACTGTTCAAAATTAACTCTTGTCCACTACCATCCTGTTCTCAAAGACAATTTTGCACTATTAATATACAAAGATTTTTTTTTCTACAAATTTATTAAAACAATCTAAATTATCAATTGATTAACCTTATTTATTAAAACAGTTGGTATAAAATTAATCGGTGGATTTAACGAATTCGTTAATTGTCCAAAATAGTACAACAGAGATGACCCTTCATCGCCATCAACACACTGTCTAACTGCATCCCAGTTGATGCCATATTCGTTACAACACTGAAAAAGTTCCGTTAAATAAACTAGCCTCAAGTGTGGACATTGTTATCACAATAAAAACTACTAATTACCCTAATATTTAAATATGACCAAGCTATATACTAGAATAGATTAACATTTACCTGTTGTCCAATTCTGTATGGCATATAATCGTCGTTTAACATACACGTGGCCAGTCGTACACGTGTTAAATCATCTTTAGCACGATGTATGGAACATGCATGTACTTTGTTGCCTATACACTCAGTTTCACCATGTTCGCACATAAACATGAACTGCCCTTGTGGGTTTAAATATGTCTGTAAACAGTTTTCATGGCTTGTTTAAAGAATCTACGTTTTTTAAGTGCACAAAGTAGTTTTAATTTGAAATCTTCACAGATATCAAGTTTAAGTTTACGGCTCATTTGTGATTTTGTTAAAATAACATGCGCTCAATCACTCATACACAGAGACATACACATTAATTTTCCCAATGAAGAGTAATGACGAAACAGTACTATTCCATACACAAAAAGTTTACTGCTTACATAAATACTTACTGTTGCTTTACCATAAGGAATTAATTCAACTTTTATAAATTGTGATAGTTCTTCCATGGTTCGTAGTAATTGATTGTTGAAGAAATTTTTGGTGTCTGGGCTGAGACTTTCATAGTAGACAGTAAGCAGAATCATCGGTACCGCCATAGACATTTTTAAATAAATAAATAAATCTGAAACAGAAGGCTAAAGTTCCATAAAGTAGCCTTCAATATGATAGTGTTATCGGAACTGACAAACTTACTAAAATTAAGTGATGGCTGATATTTATTATTTAATTATTTGTTTGATCGTAAAGCTGTATACAAAGAGATAGTCCAGCAGTTACAGTACAATGCTTTTCACGCGAAATAAAGAAAATTTACTAAATAATAACACAATACAATAGAACTATAAGGAAATTTATAAATAATCTGTGGGAGGCACTTGTGCAAATAATAAATTGTTAATAACAAAGGCGAAAGTAATAAAACAAAAAGTAATTAATTATAACAATAACAGAAATCAATAAAAATCAAAATTACATTCAAGTTGTAACAAAAAATACACAAATAATTGTTTTAATAATTTTTCATTTTTGAGCTATGGTGTTCTCATAAATACATATATATACGCACACACCATACACGCCATTTTCTAGTAGCCATTTTATGGGCTCAGCAAACCTTAAAACGTGTATTTCCGGTGGAAACTCGATATCGAAAATATAACACGATTACAATACTTCCTCTACATACTAGGAATAATAGAGAAAGTAAAATAATAGGGGCAATTTGATGTAGGGAAATCCAAATTTTCATACAATTTTTTTTTTTTTTAATTTCGACTCAAATTTCCTAGCATCATCTTTACCTAGCAATATTAATAATAATGAAGTTATTTTAATGTATTTAATATATTTCCAAATTTTGCTGCCGTAAATACCCTTTGTAACCAGCCAATTAAATTCCCGAAGAGAGAAGAAAAAAACACGTCAACAGCATTACTGATTTGATATTTATTTTTCTTTATTAATAATAATAATAATTGTGTGTATTTGAAAGCAAAAATAATAATAAAAAAAAAAAATCTGGTGTGAAACACTCACACAACTTTCTCTTACTCCAGTTCTCAAGAGTTAGAAGTGACAAATTTTATAGTTTGGGTACCGAATGTAATGAAATCCGTCGAAAGCGGGAAAAACTGCTCTGTTTAGTAAAGACGCACGTCCGGTTTACTAATTGTCTTGAAACTCGGAAGTTCAGCCACCGATGTAGTTTTTTGTACTCAGGGGACCTCACAACGGATATTTCCGGTGAAAACCCAATATCGAACCCCACCCTCCCCGATAAGTGGCCTTAAATGAATTTTCCCAGAGAAATGTTTCAAATAAAAGTTGTAGCTTTGTATGTGTAGTTGATATAACAAGTTTGAAGAAAATCTTTGGAGGCATTTTTGAGAAAATTGCTAATACGTAAAATAACCATTAAGTAAACTGGTACTTCCGGTTGAGGAATTTTGACAGGTGACCCACTGTCAGATGCCACGATGATACCTAGACGGAATATCAAGTTTCAACTTTCTTTATTAGCTTTTACTATACTCAGCCACAAATATTGCAGATTTTGCCGCAATAATGGTATCTCTAAGATAGGTAATTGAATTTGAAAATTTCTCTCCTAACTCTTGCCATTTTTTATATCAATACACATTCCTGTTAATGGCCTCTTTGCAAAGTAGGTTAGGCAGATGGGAGGCGGGCATTTTTAACACTTTTAATATATACTTAAAATGGAGCTTTAAGGTATAAGAGTATATAGAATCGATTCCGGTTTCAAAATCTACTATATAATTTAGGATTTTTCTTTATTATAATGTCACCCGAGCTTGATTCCATTATTTCTCATATGAAGCACTTACATATATACTGGGAGAGAAAATCTGGGGAATCGTGAAATTATCACGTTCGCCCAATCACTTCCCCCTTTTTATGTTTTTAGTTTAGTGATGTTTTTCTTTTTAGAAATACCTAGGTACCCTAAGCTCTATTTCTTACTTTGCTTAATTATTTTGTAAGAAACACTTTTTCTTATTTATTTATCTAAAAATGAAAAACCTAAAGAATAGGATCATTATTTTTTTATTCTCTCTGAGAATTTAGATTGCTTTCTTTTAGTTCGATATTATAGAAAGGTCAACGATTTTTGTTTTACGTGGGAGTACTGAAACGCTACTTGTATAGATACTATTAATTTTAATTAAAACATTATTCCCTTAAAAATAGATTTTTAAACGAATTTTGGGAGGCGGAAGCAGATTGTTAGATTTCAAGATATCCAAAAAAAATATATATCCGGTTGAAACTCAATTTTGATAATTTGGACACGATTGCAATACTTTCTCTTACTCTCAGTAAGAGAAATTAAAATAAGAGAAAGTAAAGAGTACTTCACCCAATTAGGTTAGTTTATTATTTTAAAGGGGGAAGGAATATCGAGTACTTTCCCCTTGTGTGAATGTGCAGTCTTAATGTATTTATTAGCATGAATGTATTTATTGGCGTGAATGTATTTATTAGCTTGAATGTATTTATTAGCTTGAATGTATTCGTAGAGTGTATGTATTTATTGGCGAGAAAGTTAGTATGAATGTTTAGTTTAGGCTTTTATCCAGGGGTTGAAAGAAATTTTATAAAAGTATTTCAACCCCATTAGGTTTAGTTCATTTTACTATTAGTCCATTAGAGGGGTGCCGGAAAATTTGTTAAAAGTACTGCACCACTCATTTAGTTTGTATTACAAATAGCCTCCTTAAGATCGGTTACATAACAATATTATTACTTATGTGGATAATATGTGTATAATGCAATTTATAGTTAAAAAAGTGTTTAAGTTTTGCCCAAATCTCCAAATCCTGTTTTAGTAGTCTGAGGGATGGCACAAACAATATTCCACACTCCCCCTCGTCGACTAGCTTGATGATATAAGAGGGGATGTGTGGAAAAGCATTCGACAATCTAGAGCTCCACCCTTCTTGCTAGACAAGGTGTAGTGTGTGGAAGCCACATAGATTAGTATGTGCCATCCCGGCTCGAGTGGCCACAGATCGTGAAGGAATACAATTAGGGTGGCGCTAATGACCATGGCAGTCGATGCGCAAAAAAAAAAAAAAAAAAAAAAAAAGAGAGAAAGTAAATATAGAGACAGTGGAGCATATACTGATTTTTTTCTAATGGCAGAATGTCTATCTAATACATTGTATGGCAGCGTCTTCTTTTAGTCTGAAATATATTGGTGTGATGCGTATTTGTAGTGGCTTGAGCGGCTTTGTAAAAGGGCTTGTATGTAAGTTTGAGATAGAAGTATTATTTAATAATCAAGAAAGCACCACTGTTTAAAAAAAAAAATCTGGTGTGAAACACTCACACAACTTTCTCTTACTCCAGTTCTCAAAATCATAATTGATAAATTTTATAGTTAGTGTACCAAATTTTATTGAAATTCGTCAAAAATTGAAAAATAGTTCAGTAAAAATGCACTTCCGGTTTACTAATTTTCTAAAAACTCCGAATTTTGAACAATTTCTAAAAACCGGAATTGTATAATCAACTTAGAGATAGCAATTTAGAGAAAGCTGTAACCCCACCCCTCCCCTAAAAGTGCCTATAAATGAATTTTTCCAAAGAAATGTTTTAAATAAAAGATGTAGATCTTTGCATGTTTAGTTAATAAACGAAGTTTCAAAACATCGTCGGAGCCATTTTTGAGAAAATTGCGAAAAAGTGAAAAAAAAATCATTTAGTAAAGATCATTGCGTAAGTGTTATAACAACGCACTTTCCGGTTATACATTTTTCAAACTCGGAATTTCAACAACATATTTAATTCTAATTAACATTATTAAGAAGACATAATTGTCTAATAAACTGAAATAGCACTTTAGATGAAAACTTAACCCCACCCCTTCCCCGAAAGTGCCCTTAAATGAATTTTCTCGGAGAAATATTTCAAATAAAAGTTGTAGCTCTCTGCATATGTAGTTGATAATGCAAGTTTAAAGAAAAACGTCGGAGCCATTTTTGAGAACATCTTAAAAAACTTAAAAAAAAAAAACTAGTAAAGCGGTAATTCCGGTTGAGTAATTTTGACAGATAACATACGTCAGATCCCATGGTGATACCTAAACGGAATATTAAGTTTCAGCTTTCTACGGTTTTTCATTTTTGAGCTTGCTGTTCACATACAGACATATATATATAGAGATATATATATAAATCTACACAACACACCAGACCATTTGCTAAAAACCACTTTTTTGGACTCAGGGGACCTCAAAACGGATATTTCCGGTGAAAACTCGATATAGAAAATTTGACACGATTACAATACTTCCTCCTACTAGGAGTAAGAGAAAGTAATAAATATATTATTCTCTAAGAGAAAGCAAGTTACTTTGGATTATCACAATAATAAGCTTATAAATTAACTCTTATGTTATAACTTAAAACTGATACAGTTCTGAAGCGTTCTCCTTGATGTCTACATTCAAGACTGTCCTGGAAAGAATCTTCTCTTTTGTTCGTTCAGTTCCTCCCCAGTGAGGAGAAGGGGGCAGTACAATGCCATAAATGTTCTTGAACCCTTCCAGTAACTGGACTTGTTATACCTGGCTTTTCCTTTTGCAAGGGAATGTCAATATTCTACTTAATTTTGATTTTTTTTATAAAATAATATATTTCTATGTTTCTTGCATCCATCACATTATCCCCCTCCTGGAGAAATTTTTCGGCCACGAAAAATTTGGGAGGTAATCTAGAGTTGTAGAGGCTTGAAGGTTATCCTCTGATATAGGGAGAGGCGTGTGTGTAACCTCTGCAAGGGAAATGTCACATATCTTGATATTTTTGATTTTTTTATAAAAAAAAATAATATATTTCTATGTTTCTTACATCCATCACAAGTCTTGTAACAATAGTTTACATTTATGCCTAAATCACCATCATGTCTACAATCATCATATAGATTCAATGTTTCAAATAAATATAAAATATTTATATTATCTATTTAAAATGAGGTTAGCGTTCTATGTTTAAAGGAAATTGTTCGATCTGTTTACAAGAAATCAGAGACATTTTCCGTGGTAGCCTGCTTCATTTTGTGGTCAACGACCGGTTTCGGGCGTTCGCCCATCTTCAGGATGCGTTTTTCAGACAGTGTGACAACACAGACTTGCACAGAGCAAACTTAGTTTTCACACTCCATCACAAGCATCCAAAAAGAAGTATGGGTGTACATGTCACAGGAAGCAGAAACTTCATTTTTCCATAAAGACCACATTCAAGACCAGAAAGTTTTCGCCAATATCCATAAAAATATAGGGGCAATAGGAAGCTAAGTCTTAAAAGCTTAAGTATAAGGGAGCTAAGTCTTAAGAACTTCAAGTTGTATTTCTGGATATTGGTATCTTGCAGACTGCTTTCTAGCCCCACATTCTCTAATTCTACTTGTTTAATGTATGGGCTCTCCACCAGCCCATACTTACAAGAACTAACTATATATTTATCAATAACTCCAAATTAATTTGTAAATTACAGTTGTCAATATTTGTAGTCAGTGAAAGTCGTATGATTATCCATATCCAAGTAAATTCAAAACATCTATTTCTGTAAAAAGACAATATTCAAAAAATTAGACGTGATCCTAATTCTGCTGAAATTATAGTTACAAGAGATTTTTAAGGAAAAAACAACAATAATATAATAAAAGAAAGTGTAACCTAAATAATATTTTTACGTTTAGAAAAAGATGACTAAAAATAATAATAATAATAATAATAATAATAATAATAATAATAACACAATTAATAATAATAATAATAATAATAATAATAATAATAATAATAAAGAAAAGAAAATGGTTTTCATAAATAAAACAATTGTGGATTGCTTTATTATTTTTCTTTTTGATTTACTTTGAATTAACGTTAGAGAAAATTGAATCTATGGTCGCACAGCTCTAACGGATGAGTGGTAGAATTTCTTATGGAAAATCACCTTCACTATTTTTCTTTCTACTTTATTTTCCGATTTATTTCCGCTCTGTGAAAACACCAATATGGAGTAGTGGTCTTTTAGAAGGCTTTTTCTTATCATTGACTTATTCAACTGGTCAAAATTAAAAACTAAATTGTGGTACTCTTAATGGTCAATTAATAATATATTTGGGGAGGGGGAGAGGGGGTTAACTAGTGATAATTAGTTAAATAATTTTCATTTCAAAGAAAAAAAATAATATTATTGCCTTTCTTAATCCTAATATATCTGTGCAGTGAGCCATTCCATGTTTAAAGAAACTTCAAAACTACCATTTCCGGTAAACAGAGTTTTTTCTTTAATTTAGAATTCTATCACTTCTATTATAAGCAACGGAAATGGAAAGCCGCGTTCCTACAGGTTTCCTCACGGGGCAATGTCGACTCAAGGGGATGTCTGACAAAGCTGAGTTTGGAGGGTGACAGCATATGCAGATTGTGTGGTAAGATGGAGGAAACACCATTATATCTCCTACCGGACTGGGAGGCTGCCATTCAGAGAAGATTTAGGAACCTGGTTAGTTACCAGGAAGAGGAGGGGAATATACCCTTCCTAGAGCCCGCCAGGTTATTAGGATTCCTTAGGGATCTTAACCTAATGGAGATGTTCGCCCAGGACATCTGTTATAGATGGACATATTCCTCTGAATTACAATTCCATGAGGCAAATTTTTCGGATAAACATTGAAAGTCACGTAAGAAAAGGAACAGCATGAACTGGCTGAGGGGAAGTTGTGGGAGCATCTAAGTGACCCCAGGAAATGTATTCCACACACCCTTCAACATAGGGATGCCTAGCATGTTTCAGACTCACAAGTGGCCACGATTATCTAATGAAGCATCTGTCCATCAAGCACATCATGCAAAACGTTTTAGGAAATTTGAGTCGAAATTAAAAAAAAAAAAAAATTGTAAGAAAATTTGGTTTTCCCTCTTCAAATTGCCCCTATTATTTTACTTTGCCTTATATTCCTGGTGAGAAGGGGAAGCATTGTAATCGTGTCATATTTTCGATATGGAGTTTTCACCGGAAATACGTATTTTGAGGTTCGTTGAGCCCATAAAATGGCTACTAGAAAATGGCCTGTATGGTGTGTGCGTGTATATGTATTTATGTGAACAGCGTAGCTTAAAAATGAAAAATCGCAGAAACTTCAAACTTTATGTACCGTTTAGGTATCACCACGTGATCCGACACTAAGTTGTCTCTCAAAATTCTGCAAACATTATAAAAACAATTATTTGTCTATTTTTTTTACAATCTAAAGGTAATTTGATTTTTATTGATTTCTGTTATTGTTACAATTAATTACCTTTTTTTTATTATTATTACTTTCACCTTTGTTATTAACTATTTATTATTTGCACAAGTGCTCCCACAGATTATTTATAAATTTCCATATAGTTCTATTGTATTGTGTTATTATTTAGTAAATTTTACTTATTTCGCGTGAAAAGCAGTATACTGTAACTGCTGGACCATCTCTTTGTATACAGCTTTACGATCTGACAAATAATTAAATAATAAATATCAGCCATCACTTAATTTTAATAAGTTTGTCAGTTCCGATAAAACGAACATATTTAAGGCTATTTATACAACTCTAGCCTTTCCTAGTTTATAGTCTGGACATATTTAAATATTAGGTCAAAATTAATAACAACTTGTAATTTTGACTGAATTGTAGTAAGATTGTCACTTCTCACTGCAATTACAATTTAATTAATTTTCTGTTTCAGATTTATTTATTGAAAGATGTCTATAACGGTACCCATGATTCTGCTTACTGTCTACTATGAAAGTCTCTGCCCAGACACCAAAAATTTCTTCAACAATCAATTACTTCCGGTCATGGAACAACTATCACAATTTATAAAAGTTGAATTAATTCCTTATGGTAAAGCAACAGTAAGTATGTATGTAAGCAGTAAACTTTTTGTGGGTGGAATAGTACTGTTTCGTCATAACCCTTCATTGGGGAAATCTATGTGTATGTCTGTGTATATGAGTGTGTGAGCGCTTGTTATTGCCACAAAATTTCTAAAGAATCGCAAGGTTAAACATGATACATCTTGAAGTTTTTTCAAATTATATCAAATAAATCAGAATAGATTAACCGGTAGTACGGACATAACTGAATATTTTCTTTACTTGTTGGGATTCTTGGTATTCTAAGACATTATTGGAGGAAAAGGTGATAGTCGTTGAAATTAGGGTAGTGAAAGGAATGGGGATGGTGCTCAGATTTATAACAGAGTTTTGGTCTAATTTAAACGTTTAAACGTATTTTAAAACTAGGCAGGAACAGGTTCTCCTTGGTTGTTGATGATTAGGAAAAAGCTTGCACGTATGAAGCAGGAACCGTAGTAACAGAACTTCGAACGGAAAAGCAGGATGATCTTTTAAGTTTCCTCGGCCATCTTCATGAAAAACGCTTAAGTTTCCGGGTTGAGACCGCGTCAGTGATATGCTTGAAACCGATGTTTCGGCCATATTCCAAGACGCCGTCACCCGCCAGCCAACCGCGGGCAAGGAACAGAAAATTAAGCCCCGTCCACCACACGGCTGTCTATATGGTGGTCAAGATGACAGAGTAAGGAGCACTTCCCTTTTCTACCAATGCTTAATGCTCCATTAACCTTCAGCATAGTATTCACTGGAGGAATCGAGGATGACGTTGTGAATTGTGCCAATGTTGGAGCAGATGACATATTTAGACGGTCCAAAGATAAATGCATTAAAATGAATAATTCCAAAAACGGTTGGTCTGTGATACTCAGTTGCTCCAGTTGGAAAAGAGTACTCTCCTTTAGTTAAGACTGAATGTGGTAGCATACGAGGTGTGTAAATTAAGTAATGACACTGATTTTTCACACAAAAAAGTCACATGGACTCAAGTCGGGTGAATAAGGAGGCTGAGGAGCCACAGGAATGTTATTACTGGCCAAATACTCATTAATAGAAATCGCGGTGTGACACGGAGCATTGTCGTGATGCAACACCCACTTGTTTTTGATGTTTGGTCTCACACACATGACTCTTTTTCGAAGCCTCTCAAACGACGATTGATTTCGGACTGTCCGACGACGATCTGAACGACGAGATCGCGGATTCTGCCATCATTTTCGTCGGTTCTTGAAGATGAAGGCCTTCCGCTGCGAGGCTCGTCTTCAATTGATTCCCTTCCTTCTGCAAACGACTTAAACCACCTAAAAACCTGTGCTCTCGACAAAACATTGTCTCCATACGCCTGGCACAGTTTTTCAAACGTTTCCGTTGCACTGTGCCCAAGTCTGAAGCAAAACCTGACAGCACACCGTTGCTCGTAATTGATGTCACTCATTTTTAAAACGCACTGAAAAAACCTTGCTCACAAAAAAAGTCACTACGGACAGTGCAACAACTCTAGCATTTTCAAATTTGCACTAGACGTGTATCAGATGTTTACTTGTCCTACCACGCATGCGCCGCGTCTCCAGTGTTGCCAGATCGAACACTAGAAAATCAGTCTCATTACTTAATTTACACACCTCGTAATCTTCCCAACTTCGACAAAATTTCTTGGGCTCCACATTTCTGTAGATCTGCGTTGGAAAGAACATATAGGTGCACTGGCTCCTAAACTTTCGAGCATAGTATTTCTCTTGAAAAAATTAACTCTGATCCTCAATCTCGAGACCTTGAAGTAGTATATTTTGGAAAATTCCAATCTACGTCTTCCTATGGGATAATGTTTTGGGGAAACAGCCATGTACATCAAGAATTTTCCGCATTCAAAAAAAGAGCTATTCGTGCTATGGTTAAAGTAAGACCCAACGAAAGCTGCAGGTTGCATTTTAAAAATAACAAAATCCTCACAATTCCAGCTCTTTATATCTTTTCCATCTGTTCATGGTTCTACAAAATTAGAAATAATTACAATACCTTCAACCATAAATATAATACTCGGAATCGTAACCACTTTCCTTTTCCTGAAGGAAACCACTTATTTTTCACATCTTCTTATTTATTTATGGGAAGGAAAATATTTAATGCACTTCCAAATGAAATTTCATCTTTGCCAACAATGAAATTGTTTAAATCTAAGCTAAAAACTATGCTCCTGGGTAGAGTAATATATGATTTGGATGATTTTCTTACATAGACTTGCTTTGTAAAAAAGTTGTTATTAGTGTGTTTAATGTATTGACATGTCTTGTTCATACAAGTGTAGAAATGAAGATAAATAAAGATTGTTGTGGTGGTTGGTTCCGCAGAGCTGGAAAGCATCAGAGATCATACAAATACAACAAAGTTGACTCAAATTATGCCAGTCACCTAAACACTAACAAACACAAACCCGATGACATCACGACCACGATGAAGCTAATACATTCTGGCCACAAAGGACGACGACTTGACATAGTAGAACAACTCGAAATATATAAATGCAAGACACAAAACTTAATAAACGAACAGACAAAATTTGCCAGTGAACCATTATTCAAAACACTCTTCCCACAATAGCAACAGAAACGCAATTACCAGTGCAAACATTACGCACGCAACAAATAGTTCTTAAACGGATTTAGTTTTAAATCTACTAGGTATATATAAATTTGGTAGTTTATAAGTTACTAGTTTATTTAAATTTACTAGTTTTATATATATTAAAGGGCAAATATATATATATATATATAAAACAAAACATATTTATGTATACATGCTTGCGAGGATGTGAATGTTGTGTGAAAAAAGTGAAATAATGACTGGAATGCATAGTTATAAAAAACTTAATTATAACAATCGTTTAATTTTAAATGAATGAATCAATTTTAAATATTAGTTTAAATCGTTATTTAATTGTATTTAAATTTATTTTGTGTATTTTATATTCTATTTTGGTTAGTAAATCTCCCTTCAACAACAGAGTTTTAAAAATTAGACCCCCACGTGTGTTGTGCCCATTGTAAGGAAAATTTGCCCTTTAACAACCCAAACACGTGTTTTCCCACCCAGATGGCCATATCCCTTGACCTAGTTTAAGAGTTTAGTTTTAAAATACAGTAATTCAGTTAGTGTGAAAACTAAGTTTGCTCTGTGCAAGTCTGTGTTGTCACACTGTCTGAAAAACGCATCCTGAAGATAGGCGAACGCCCGAAACCGGTCGATGACCACAAAATGAAGCAGGCTACCACGGAAAATGTCTCTGATAAATAAAGGTTATTATTATTACAAGGTGTAACGACCCTGAAGAGGCTCATTGCAATAAGGGCGAAACGTCTATTCTAGCAAACTACTGACGCGGTCTCAACACGAAAACTCAAGTGTTTTTCATAATAAAAGGTAGATGTCCGGAATTTGAAGACCCTGTCCATATCAGAACGCCAACCCCCCCCGAAACAGCGTGTCGATTTTTGCCAAAATTTGCTCAAAGTTTCCAAAGGTGACCAGATTTTGATGAAAAATAATTACAAGCGATGAAATGTAGATATTTTTGTTTAAAAGCCAAACAAGAGTTGGCAATGGTTATCACAAGGCCATAGATATGCCAAAGATCCATAGGTTTTGGGGAATTTTCATGGAGATAGTTACAGAGCTTTTCTTTAAGCTTGGATGGAATCCTTGCTACATGGATGTTTCACTTTTTGAAACATTTTTCTGAAATAATTGATTTGAGAGAGGTATTGGGGTTTGACATTTGAAATTTGCACAAGCTTTGTTAGTTTCAAGATAAGGTCGCTCAGGTGTACAAGTAAAATCTCTACCACCACGTTTACTGCCAGTCCAACTAAATATTCTAACGTTATAATTTTATAGTTTACAATTTAATTAAATTGTAATTAATTTGTGTAAGAGAAAGTCATGTGGGTGTTTCTCACTTTCATTAATTAACCGAAATAAAGCTATTCTACGACTGTGCCACCCCCATTGGTCTGCCTACTCTCCCGATGTAATTAAGTCTGGTGCACCATCTGATTAAGGTCTTTTTTTTTCCTGTTTGTTACTATTATTAGCCTGTGGGGGTGGGACTAATCTCTACGCTATCCGAAGCCCCATTGGACCTAAATAGCTACTTGAATGAAAAACAACAATAAACCGGGTTTAGAACAAAAATCCACAGGAGGCACTCACTTATGAGTCATTGCAGTCTAAACAAATCGGTCCATAACCTTAAAGAGAAACAATCCTAACCCTTCCTCAGACATCCTGTTCCGACCAAAGGTCTCTAGTACCTAATTTCCTCACCAACCTAAGCAACCTGTCATAAGATGGATGGTAGTTTCTTTCTCTGTTTCACAAACTCTACAAAAGGGGCCTGGGGCTCCGTTACATAGAGGTGTATTCTTGAAAATCACAATACCACATCCACCCGAGTAAGGGATGCAACCATATTGCTGAGAGTGGTCCCCGTGAAAGACACAGGCTGCTGAAAACTCACTGCGCTCATCCATAGTGATGAATGTTGTGAAACCAACCATGACTGGGAGTTGCAGATATACGCCTAAAGACATTCCGGGACCAATGAAAAGGAGAAAGGCGCCTAATTTGGGCACACTTTTCCAACCTGTCATTCCCGTATAACAAAGGAACCCTAATTAGAGTCCTTTAATGAAGAAAAGCCCTTCCAGTCTCCTAGAACATTCTAGTTACCAATTTGGAAGTGAAGACTCATGCACTCGTCGCCGATCTATGTTTTATTTTCTCAAAAGGCGGCATGATGAAAATTAGGAATCAATGCAATTATGATGTGAGGAGTTTTTCGCCAGAAAACCAAAGGAGTGATCCTGCCCCTAAGTGGAAGTGGTTGCAGAAAGGCCGGTAAAAGTGGTAGAAAATGAAGGTTTTTGATGACTATGTTTCAAGTCATAGTTTTTACATTTACTTTATTGGACTGCTACATTATTGACACGTCTTATGGCCTAAAAAGCCCTACAATCAGGCATGGGGAAAAAATATTTATTTTTAAATAAAACTAATTTGGGCACTAAAAACTTTTC
>JAAEAF010010618.1:0-16610 GCA_011037195.1 Triatoma infestans | reverse complement strand
ACTTGCACAGAGGTATCAACTAAATTTGCTCTGTGCAAGTCTATATTATCGCACTGACAAAAAACATACTGATGATAGGCGAACGGCCATTCCCGGAAAATGTAAATAAAAGTTGAATGAAGTGCTTTATTTTTCCACATCTATGTTGATTTCTGCCATTCGTAATGGGTTTTTTGAGGAGGGCGAGGAATGAAATTGTTGTCACGTGCCCCCTAGATATCCAATTAAACGAACAACATCAGTCGCCCTCCCCCCATTCATTCAGTAAAGTGGTACTTTCGGTTGAGGAATTTTGACAGATAAATTCCTGTCAGGATCCTATGTAGTGATACCTAAAATGGAATATCAAGTTTGAACTTTCTGGGAAATTTTCTCATTTTTGAGCTATACTATTCATATACACACAGACCATTTTCTAAAATCCACTTTCTTTTTTTTTGGACTCACAGGATCACAAACCGTTATATTTTCAGTGAAAATTCCCTTCTTTTTTTAGTGGTCATCAATCGGTTTCGGGGCGTTCGCCCTATAATCAGGATGTTTTGTTGAAACAATATGATAACATAGACTTGTGAGTGTTTTATAGTAGATTTTTTCGTATTCAGAGACCCTCAAATCATGGAGTATTTCCATGAGAAAACTCACCAAATTAAAACCTACCTAAGTTATACCACAGTCCAAACAATCTTGACCATATTCATGACATGAAACCGCCTAAACTCTTTCTGCACAGACAACTCCCCCTCCCGAAAATCTAATCCTCACAACCCAAGAAAATCTGGTCCATAAGATGGGATTGCTTCCTCCCGTCTCACAAACACTACAAAAGGTGTTCCCTCCCACCGGCATGGGTGTCTCTTTACGGCTTTGACACACAGGACGCGATCTGTCGATCCGACGATGTTGTGGTATGATGCAATATTGCATCATACCACAACATCGCATCGCATGTATGATGCAATATTGCATCATACCTGTCACACATGAGGCGATCTATCTCAGCGACACAGTCTTGACCGCCGTAGTAGGCGAGCTGGTTGTACAAAATTACAAAAATTGCCGCGCGTTCTGGGCGATCTTCATCAGTTTTCTAGTGAAATAAATAACTCCGTTCATACTGTATAAGTGCGAGTACATATTTTTTATTAACTACCACCAACAATCGGCCAATCTTTCCCTTGTTTCAATAGGTCTCCTCCAGTTCGTGAGGATCTTTTCAATACTCTGCTGGAGTAGATCATGTAGTTCCTCGAAATTTTGTCGACATATGGAAATATCCAAAAAGTCTGTCTTCATGTGACTGCGGTTCCCTGCAGAGACGGTGGTATTTCACCAAGTTCTTCTCGTTTTTCATTAGTTGGGTGCACCCAGTATCGTCTAATTCTTTTGGTGCACTGTTGTGCTAGACGAAGCAGGAGTTCCTCCTCATCAGAACTACTCATTTTCCCCCCAAAAATCTGCAAAACAGTATAACCAGTGCAAAACAATACCGTGATCCTGCTCTGTGGACAACACAAGACTAGAACGCTTACACAGATCTCGTATTGTATGTGACCCCCCTCCTTAGATTCAAATAAATTCTAAAAATTATGCTATTTTATCTAGATTATTTTTTTAAATCAATAAATCAAATTCATAAATTTTTATTGCTTTTGTAATTAATAACAATCAATATATTTTGTAATTAAAAAGAAAAATGTATTGTTTTTTGCCATAGAGTATTAAATTTCAAACCTCTTTGGAAAAATACTTCTATGGAGTAAACTTTAATTTTATTTCATGTTATTTTTCCTATATTTTTTAAATTTAAATTTTGTAAACTATTTAAAATAAAATTATGAATTTATTTGTAATTGTTGATTAATAAACAATAAATAATTAAAAATAAAAAATAAAAATTGAAACAAAAGAGTACAGGTTATAACATCTGAAAATATTAGACCCCATGATACCATGGTAACAGTCATTAAAAGTTAAAGAGAACCCGGCATTAAAAAAAATCATTTCTTTAATTAAAATAAAAAGAGAAACAATTAAGTAGTTACTTCTGTGCCAAATATCAATAAAGATAAAACACTTAAATATTGTTTATTGAAGAGGTTAATTATTTAAGAAAATTTTATAAAATTCATATGTCAAGGTAAGATGTTTTTTTTGTGAAAATTAATTAATTTCTTTGTATTATATTATTAATTAATTAATTTTAATTTTCGTTTTTAAATAATTTAGTTTTATTTCATAAAAATTTATTATAGGTTAATACTTTCATGTATTTTAACTTAAAAATATGGGATGTGATAAACTCATACAATTTTCTCTTACTTTTTCTTTATTTTCTCTTTTCTGCTTTATTTCTCTCCCTTCTCTAAAAAAAACTAAGAATGTAAAGTCGCTCTTCCATCTTTAAACCAAAATTTTTGTCTTCAATTTTGAAAAATTCTAACAATGCTGCTGTAATATTTTTAATATTATATAGGTGTTAGAACCGTACATTATACTCAAGTGGTAATTTAAAGGAAATGCTTAGAGAAACTTTTCAAAAATAAGTCAAGAAAAATTCGTTTTTGCTATGGCGTTTTATCATTCTTATCTATATGTGTTTTTTTTCTCTTAGATAGTGTATTACTTACTTACGGCTCATCAGAATATTTTTGGTGGCCGAGGATTATGGAAGAAGACTTCTTCAAAATATTACTCTCCTAATGGTTTCGAACTGTGATGTTGTTTTCTATGGAAGGTTTCAAAAGCCAGGACTCCTTGCTTAGAGGAAATATTGCCTAGTTTTTACTGGGGTTTCCCTCAATACGGAAAAAAAAACTTTTGAAACGAATAGTCTTGTATGTGCGTGTGTTTTAAACAGAATATCTCAAAAACGGAAAGTCACAGAAAGTTAAAATTTGGTATATCCCGTTTTAGGTACTACCACTGTATCTGGACACGGAAGTTTTCAGGAAAAATCCATCAATTGGAACTGTGTTGGAAGTGGCAATTGGAAGTTGGAACCGCTTCGAACAATTTTCTTTAAACTTCCTATACTATCAGTGGTATTTTCCCATGATAGCCTGGCATCTTTAGTCGTCATCGATCCTGTTTCCAGACGCGTTCGCCCATCATCAGGATGTTTTTTTTTGTTAAAATTGCGATAACACGGTATCAACTAAATTTGCTCTGTGCAAGTCTATGTTATCACACTATCAACAAAAAACATCCTGATGATGGGCGAACACCCCAGGAAACAGGGTCGATGACCACAAAAAGATGCCAGGCTATCATGGGAAAATATCTCTGATGCTTTCCAGCTCTGCGGAACCAACCACAACATCACACTTTAATGTTGGGTCTAGAGTTGGGCCTGTGTGGGTTACAGTTGAACCCCAAGTAGTTGTACACAACCAACTACCTCTGCAAGGTGTGAGTGTTCTGGAATGGTGTCTCTGGAGCGGTGAGTGGCTATAAAGTGTCCCAAAGCCACTGCCACCCAGCAGGATCTACTCTGGCTCCTCTGTGGTGTCACAGTGTAATATTGGGTCTAGAGTTGGGCCTGTGTGGATTATAGCTAAAACCCAAAGTAGTTGTACCCAATCAACTACCCCTGCAAGGTGTGAGTGTCCAGGGATGGTGTCAGTGGTAAAGGAAGTGGCTATAAATTGTCCCAAAGCCACTGGCATCCAGCAAGATCTACTGTGGCTCCGCCATGGTGTCACAGTTTAATGTTGGGCCTGTATGGGTTACAGTTACACCCAAAGTAGTTGTACACAACCAACTACCTCTGCAAGGTGTGAGTGTTTTGGGGTGGTGTCTGTGTGATTGGCTATAAAGTGTCCCAAAGCCACTGCCATCCAGCAAGATCTACTGTGGTATCACAGTGTGATGGTGGGTCTAGAGTTGGGCCTGTAGGTGTGGGTTCCAGTTAAACCCACAGTAGTTGTAGACAACCAACTACCACCTCAAGGTTTGTGTGTGAGTTTAGGGGTGGAATCATGCTTTCCATCTCTTGCGGACCCAACCACAACATTCGCATACTAATCTACACGCTGTAATACCTATCACTTTTATTTGTAACATTTTCCCGGAAAAATGTTGATTTGTAAAAGACTATTGCATGTCTGTTAGTTAATTTAAAAATTAAATTTGCACTAGCTTTCTTAGTTTTGGCATAGAGCGCTCCAAAACTAGTAAGCGCTCAGATATACAAGTAAAAAGCTCCACCATAGTGTTTATGGCCAGCCCAACTATAAACATTGGTACATTGCAATTTCAAAGAAAAATTCCTGGATTAAATTGTATTAATTAGTGTAATAAAAAGTCGTTTAATTATTAATTTTTGATTTGTTTCTGTTTTTTAGCTAATGGCGGATGATAAGAAGAGATTGATTACATCCATTTTACATTTTTTAAGAAATGAATTCAGAAGTGGACAGCTGAGCGCTGAAAATCAAGAAGGACTGGAAGTGGCTATACAATGCTTGGAATCTATCTACGAAATCAAAGAATCTACCCAGACTGAACCCACATTGCTAGAAATATATAGGTCGTATTTACTGTCTACAGTAAGTAGTTCTAATGGATTATTACCTACATTGTTTTAGCAGTGGTTGAAAATAGCCACTCATGGGATCCCATCAGGAGCCTTGCACAGGTAATTGGCTGTGCATAACTACTTTGGGTTTAGCTGTAATCCACACAGGCCCAACTCTAGGCCTATTTTTACCACACTGTGACACCGAAGAGGAACCGCAATAGATCTTGCTGGGTGGCAGTGGCTTTGGGACACTTACAGTCTCTACCATTGACACCACCCCTCAACACTCACACCTTGCACAGATCTTGGTAGTCTACAACTACTTTATGTTTAGCTGTAACCCACCCAGGTCTAACTCTAGGTCCATCACCACAATGTGACACCACAAGGGAATCACACTAGATCTTACTGGGTGGCAGTGACATTGGGACACTTTATAGCCAGTCCCTATACCACTAGATTAGTTTAGATTAGATTCTACTGGGGGGGGGGGTGCTCTTTAGCCTGCGCGACCCCCTTGGGTCTATTGTGGTACCCCCTAAGTTGGAGTCCCCTCCTCAGTCCTGTCCTTTATTTGAACTTTGGAATCTGGGGAAGCTCCTAGTTAGTCGCTTAAGAGCACCTCCCATCAAATCACCCTCTCGTGTCCTGTCTGCCTTAATAGACCCGAGAGAGGCCCCTGGCTGAGGCTTGCAGGCGTCAGACTTAGCCTCTCCAAGAGGCGAAACATCAGCCATAAAGCCCTCGCACTGACACAGAAAAGGGCCAGCGGTTTGTTCTTCTTCTCACCAAAAACTACAAAGCTTCCCATTGCCAGGCCCAGGCAGGTGCATGTGTTTTACAGTGGCCAGTGAGAAAGCCAACTGCTAATCCTTATGGTCACCGGCCTAGTTGGAGTAGTTCTGCAGTTAGCCTGGACTAGTAGCTATGAATGAACGTTTTCGCCTGCCTGGGGTTTTATCCCACCATTCTCTCGATCGATCGTGCATCTTGCAACGTCCCAGACAGAACGGTTCAGGCCCGATAAGGGTTTCGATGGACGATCTGCCACCTCTTTGCCTCTGTGAGCCGAATGCCCAGGTATCCAGACCAGGAAAGCCTTATTGTGGCACCTAATTTCTCTGAGGGCACCTAGGCAATTCCACACCAGCCTTGAGCTGATCTCCTACGAGTCGATTACTCTCAGAGCAGCCTGCCTATCCGAATAAATGATGATTCTGGAGTAATGCACTCCCCGTGTTCTTATTTTGGCAGCGCAGGTAATGATTGCGACTAGCTCCGCCTGACAGACCGTGGCGGATAGCCTTCCCAGGCTCACCGATATGTTCCATCTCGGATGTTCCCCGTACACGTTGGCTCCCACACCGTCCTCCATCCTTGATCCGTCCGTTTACCACATAGATTCGCCTGAAATTGGCCCCTCTACCACTGAGACAACCCTTGAACACTCCACCTTGCACGAAGTAGTTGGCGGTGTAGTACAGGCCATTGATTAATACAATCCTACCATCTAAACGAAATTAATTAGAATTAAATGATTACTAAAAAACATTCTGAGTTTCTAAGAAAATTAGTAAACCGGGAGTCTTTTCAGCTTTCGCGATTTTCTCCAATAAAAAAACAAAAAACCGACGAAAATTTGGTATAATAACTGTAAAATTTGTCGAATTACAATTTTTTGTAAACTACAGTAACTGAAAGTTGTGTGGGAGTGTTTCACATCAGTTTTTTTTTTTTATTGTATATAGAGGAGATAAATCCTGACATCAGATCCTTCGACATTTTCACCTTCTCTAAAGATTTGGTTGAGATCAGTTCTGTGGAACTTCCTTCCTTTCACCAGCAAGACGGAATATCAAGAAGTTTCAGCCTGCAGTAAACACCCTTATCAGAGATATTTTCTGTGATAGCCTGCTTCTTTTTGTGGTCATCGATCGGTTTTAAGGCGTCACCCTAACATCGGGAAGTTTTTGTCAAAATAACGTGATAACATAGATTTGCTCTGTCTGTGCAAGTCTATGTTATCACACTGTTTTGACAAAAAAGATCCTGATGATGGGTTGAACGCCCGAAACCGGTCGATGAAGCAGGCTATCATGAAAAATATCACTGATGCTTTCCAGCCCTGCGGAACCAACCACAACAACTGCGTAAACCCTTTACTGCCAATTCTAGATGTTTGTTCCAACTCAACCGATTGTCCAGCGTAACCCTTTAAGTAAGCAGCTGCGATCAAGTTTTCTTGATTCTTAGTCTTTATTACTTTGAGAAGGTTTCGTGGAAAGAGTAAATCAGTTGAAATGTTAATATTAAATCTTAATTTTTTTTTTTCAATATATTTAATTTTTTTTTTCTAGATAATCAATAAGCCGGATGCAACAGAAGAAGATAAACAAAAGGCAGAGAAGTTAAAGAGTGATGGTAACGCTGCAATGAGTCAAGGACATTTTAACAAAGCCTTGGAATTCTATACTAGGTAGGGTTGGAATGATCTTTCAGATTTCCGCGGCTATTTTCATAAAAAAAAAACCTTGAGTTTCCAGGTTGAGGCTGCGCCTTTATTAGCTTTTAAGATGTAACGGACCCTCTGAAGGGGCTCATTGCAACATGAGCGAATCGTCGGTTTTTAGCAAAACCATTGACGCGATCTCAACCCGGAAACTCAAAGTTTAGGAATTTAGAATTTTTTATTTATTTTGCAGTTACGTAAGTTTCTGTGCCAAAATTCACCACCAACCAAAAGTGCGATTTTCTTAAAAGTGGCTCCAAAAATTTTCTTTAAACTTCGTATTATACTGTCTACGAAATACCTATCACTTTTATTTTGAACATTTTCCCGGGAAAATTTATTTTTTTAAATCTTCTCGTATATTTATACACTTGCACCCCACCGGTGCTTCAGTGCTTCGGATTCCTTCAATCTAGACGCTTTCGTCCAAGTCTGCATAATAGGCTCTCTCTTCGTCGATGAGATGACTTCAGATTTGGATCAACATTCCTTCCTAGGGTGGAATTTTTTGCAGGTTTGGGAAAAGGGTGAAATCCGAATAGGGTGCTTCCGGCACAACTTGAAACTTAAATAATTAATGAATTTTAGCCATCACACTCGGGGAGCTTTGTGGTTGGCAGTGTTGTCCTCACGAAACAGAACTTTCTTTTCCGGCCAGACTTGGCTTTTTTTCCTTAATTTTTTTGCTTCAACTGGTCCAAATGGTTAGAATAACATTTGGTGTTAATCGTCCTGCCCTTTTTGTAGATAATCCACCTTTAGCGTCCTAAAAAAAAACTGTGGTCTATGACCTTTCCTATTTCGGTGATGGTTCTCCCTTATCTATCCACTGTTTCGATTCCTCACAGTAACAAACCGCCGCAAAATGTCCCTTGGGTTGGACACGTAGAGAGGCAAACATTGTTTCGATACCATTACGCGGTAATTGATCGGCTGTCAATTTCAACTGACCATCATTCACAATGGGGTTTTATAGACTTTTTGGATGATTTCTTCGGTTATAGCCCGATTTTTTTGGTCTTCCAGAACGTTCAGCATACGACCCACATTTTGGCAGTTGTAAATGAAGGAGTATTAAGAAATACAGCTTCACTAAGAATTTTTCTTTGAAGCTGGGCACCAAAAGTGGGTGGAGCGAGGGATCCGCTTTGTTGGGCATTAAGGAACATGCCATTAAATGGTGTACGGATAGGTCTAAGACCCTCGAGGGGACTGGGGCGGGAGTGGTTAGTCCAAGGATCGAGCACTCGGAACCCATGGGCAATTTTCCCAGCATCTTCAAGGCAGAAATATACGCTATTGGAAGATGCCTACAATTTAACCTCGATAGGGGATATAGGAACCAGGTGATTGTAATCCTTTCCGATAGTCAAGCAGCCATTAGAGTATTGAGTGCATCGGTTTTCAGCTCTAAAATGATCTCGGAATGTCTAGATAAACTTAATAACCTAGGCAGGAGGAACAAAGTAACCCTGTGGTGGGTGCCGGGGCATGTTGGCATTGAAGGGAATGAGATGGCCGACTCCCTGGCCAAGATAGGCGCTATGACCCCACTTCTGGGGCCGGAACCTTTTTGTGGGATTAGCGACCACTTTCTGTTGGAGGAACTTAGGAAGAAGGAAGAGACGAAGAGATCTCAACTCTGGTACTCCCTCCCCGGTTCGCGGCAGGCCAAGATCTGCTTCGGAAATTATAACCAACGGAGGTCGGAGGCCTGCATTGGATTGAGCAAGAACAAGCTCCGCGTACTTACGGGTTTCCTCACGGGGCATTGCCGACTTAGAGGACACCTGGTGAAGCTGGGTTTGGAAAGTGACAGCTCATGCAGATTCTGTGGGGAGTTGGAGGAAACTCCACTACATCTCCTAACAGACTGCGAGGCTGCCACTCAGAGAAGATTCAAGAACCTGGGTGGCTACCAGGTGGAGGAGGGGATATACTCTCTCTAGAGCCCGTCAGGGTATTGAGATTCCTCAGGGATCTCAATCTGATGGAGGTTTGTAGAACGGATGTTCAGAGAAGGGCATCTATTCGGGTGCTATGGGCAGCAGCCTGCGGCACCCAGGGGGCATAGCACAATAGATCGAAACGGTCGCGGTGCGTTGGCCCCCCTTAAGAAAAAAATGGTGGAGTAGACTCTCCCAAATGTTCGTCTATCTCCGCCTTTTATAAAAAACATATTTTATAACGGTTCGTACTACGATTACCCGCAAGGGGTATCTATTGCATGCAGTTACTTGGGGACAAGCGATCCCACGGGTAACCAGAGCTCAGTACTCCATGCACTTCGTCAGAACAGTACACAATACACATAAACTACATATACTGTACACTTTACAGACAAGGACAATCACAGTACACAAACTAGGGTCTCCGTACCTAGTTAATTGGCGAAAGCCAAGGGAGAAGGAAGGGATTAGCTTAGTGGTAGCGCGCTGGACTAGCATCGCGGAGGTCCCGGGTTCGAATTCCAGACATGCTGCCTTAGATTTTCTCTCCTAGAAGCCTATACAACCCACTGTCCGGTGATGGCGCAGTCTCTCTGTAGCTAGCAGAACACTGCTTGGAGGCCGGCTGTGCATTGGAGAAGGCTCCGGGGGCACAATAGATCTTTCAGGTCGCAGTACAATTATTCCCTACAACAATCTACAATCGTACTTCGATTTTTTTTTTTGCATACTTTAGAAAACAGAAAACTTGATAACAAAAAAGAAAAGTCGCAGATTAAAAATCACACAAAGTAATCGAATCAAATTTTTAGGTTACAATAAAGATGGTTTTTCAAGATGGCGTAGCTAAAATGGTACTCTCTTATCATCCCATCCTCTCTTATCAAAAGTAAAATACTTATCATCCCATCCTCGTATATGATTTTACCACCTACAAATTAATAATACACATTAGTAGCATGATGTCCTCACGCTTTGTTCTAGTGGCTAGCATACTCGCCTTCGTATGAGAATTCTGGGTTCGATTTCCGTGAGGGCAAAGTCGGCGGTGAGGGTAGCGCACCTAGATAGCGAAGGCCCGAACTTAAAAACGGCGAGGGAACCGCGGCATGCTTACCACACATCCTCCCAATACAAATCGCCGTCTGGCAAGCCTTGGCCCTTTACGGGCTGTTGCGGTAGGTAGAAGCTTTGATAGAATTCCAAAATTTTGAAGAAAATCGGTTAACCAGAAGTTGAAACTTTAAAAAATAGGTTTTTGAGTTGTTTTTTTTGGAATTTTTCGGAAACGACTAAAACGATTTCCTTTAAAATTGGTATAATTGTGCGGGAATTTTATTTATTTATTTATTTTTAGAGCGCTTTACTGGGCCATAATATAATCATCACTTCTCTACCTGCCAAGATTAGTAGGTTGGTACTTATCCCCCACTAGCACCTCTATATTTATGTGAAGGAAAAATATGAAAATTTAAGTTTAATCAAAAATTTGTAGTGTCAGTGTTTCACACCAGATTGCTTCAGAAAATTTGACACTTTATGGTTGGCGGGATGCTGTAGTTTCCAAAGACACCGTCATCGAGGGATAACATTAATTTAAAATATTTTTAAAAAAATATGTATCTGTTATAATAAACTTAAATTGTTTGTATGTTGCAGAGCGATCGATATTGATCCAAAAAATGCAGTTTATTACTGTAATAGAGCTGCAGCACATAGTAAAATGCAGAATCACAGTCAGGCAATAATAGATTGTAAGATTGCGCTAGAAATAGATCCAAAATATAGCAAAGCATATGGACGACTTGGGTAAGTTTTTTTTTAATATTTTACTTTTTTCATGCCAGGAAAATGTTTCAAATAAAAGGGTTCTAGTGGGGCTTTAAGGGAGGGGGTGCTGTGTCTTTTACGGACCTTCCGGTTGGTTTCCTCATTGGGCATTGCTGTTTAAGGAGACATCTCCTAAACAATGGTGTCTCATGCCGGAACCCCTTTTGTATGAGTTTTGTGAGAATGAAGAGGAAATACCCAATATCCATCTCATGACGGATTGTTTGGACTGTGAAGAAATTAGGTTCTGGACCTTTTAGACAAAACAGGATATTGTCGGTGAAAGAGCTTAGGCTAGATCCTTTTTTAAGGTTATGGTCGTACCGATTTGTTCCAGCTATGGTAAAACTTACGTGGATGGAAACTCGGGCCTCGTCTTTTGTTCCAGACCCAGGTAGTTATTTTTTTGGGGTGGCCATATGGGGGCCCATGGAAACTTTGGCCCTCCCCTCCTTTGAAATCATAATAATAATACGGGTGTAGATAGTATACGAAGTTTAAAGAAAGTCATTTGAAGAGGTTTTCTACAAAAATCACGAAAAACTGAAAAAAAAATAAAATTAGTTTACTCACAGTTTCGTTGAAGGGATTTGCCTCGCCCGAAACCTTCGTGTCTAATGCGGTGGTAGTATCTGAACGGGAATGCCATGTTTCAGCTTCCAGCGACTTTTCGTTTTAATAGATTTTTTTATTGAAAAGCGGCCATTTTTTTAAATTTATTTTACACCCCATTAATTAATTAATTTGTTTATTGTATATTTTTAGGTTAGCTTACTGTGGATTAGAAGATTATGTAAATGCGTTAGAGTATTATAAGAAGGCCGTAGAATTAGAGCCGACTAATGAGGGCTACATGAAGAACTATGAATTGGCTCTGGAGAAGGTAAAAAAAAAAAATAAATAAATAAAACAAAACTGTCCTTTTTGTGGCACCTTCCTCCGACCCTTCTCTACCAAGGTTCAGCGCTTTATTGGCTTTCAAGATGCAGTGACCCTGAGAAGAGGCTCATTAAGAGCAATATAGGCGGTGAATGCTGCTATTGGCATCATTGAATGCTGTTGCTTTGCGGGGGAGTGGCAGGGAGAAATTACAAAGGGCTTCACTGAGGGCTTTGAGCAAGCTGTGTTGGAGTTCGGAGTTGATGAGAGAATGTAGGAGAGGCTTAATACCTTAGCACAGATGGGCAAAGTGCAGCTCTTCTGGGTACCCGGGCATGCGGGAATAGAGGGCGAATCTACTGGCTAGGGAGGGATCCTCTTTACCCTTTTGTGGTCCCAGCCAGCTCCCTTGCCGTCACTAAGAGGTTCTGTGACAGTCAGATTAGTCTCTGGGCTACGAGAGTTTTTGAGAAATATTGGGAGCCGGATTTAACACGCAAGGGTGCCTACAGGCTAAAAGATTTAGCAAAGGAACTAAGGCAGGGGGTTTCATATTATCTCCTGTCCTTTAGTAGGACAGGACTGAGGACCTTGGTGGGTGTAGTGACTGGAAATTTGCATAACGTCTAGTCCCATTTGTCAGTACTGTAATGAGGGAATCGAGGAAACAGTGCATCACTATTTATGTGAGTGTCCCCGTTTCGCTGGTACTAGGTTTCGTGAATTGGAGTATGGGGCGTCACCCTCGCCTGGGAGGGTTGGAGCTGAAAGATATTTTAGGATATTGTAGACAAACCGGCAAATTACCGGGGCAGATTAATTAGGGGGATGATTTGGGCAAAGGATAAAAGCCACATAGGCTTAGTAAACCACTGACGCGGTCTCAACCCGGAAGTGTTTATATTATGGAAATAGCCATGGAAACCTAAAAGAACCTCATAAGAGGTCAGTACTTTAATAGAGCAGCCTAGCCTATTCGGATAAGATAACAATCTCCTAATTACTATATTCCCTGTTGTTTGTTAAACTACAAACATCTTCCGATTGAGTGAATTTCCCCCTGGAAATGCTGGGAAACTTTTCCATATGCTCTTGAGTATCTGGTATTCCCGCCCCAGTCCTCCTCAGGATTCTTTGACCCATCCATATATCATACATGGGCATATTCTTTAATGCCAAATAGAGCAGGTTCACTGGTCCACACACGCTTCGAAGATAAATTCTTTACAAAGCTGTATTTCTTAATCATTCTATCCTTGGGGAAAGTTCCAAAGATGGGAATAACCACTCTTGTGTGCCATTACGCTCTTCCTTTGTGGTACCCTCGCTGGATATTCTGAGGAGAGCTCCCTTCGCCACCCTTTCCGACCTCAAGGTGAATAGATGTGAGTTTGAGAATAACTTCAATCCAAGTTTTGGAACAAGTACAGTAATTGGTCTAAAGCTGAGGTGTGAGATTAAATATCTAGGGACCCCCATCAACAACAAATCTAATTGGCGGGCTCATATCGCATGTGTATGTGTGAGAAAGGACAAAGTTTTCTGACAGCGTAGGAGAATAGCGGGTAAGACTTGTGGAGTTAAACCACGAGGACTTCATTGAATCCCAAAGTTGGTGAAGACAACGATACTCTATGCCGCAGTGGTTTGCTGGACGGGTTCTTTGATAGGGAGGAACAGCAAGAAGTTGTAAGGAGTGCAGCGCACGGCCTGTTTGGCCATAACTGGCGCAATGAGAACGACACTGGAGATGTTGTTGGAGCTAACTTCCCTTCAGTGTGTGGTTGTGGGCGAGGCAATGAAATGTAAGGGAGAATGGGCGAGAACTTTTCGGGGGATCACACTAGGATTGAAGATAAGATTTGGCGGGTAAACCAATTTCTGCTCTCTAAATTGACGAGACGAGCAAGAAATGAGGTTACGAGAGGGATTATGAGATCAGTATCAGTAGTTTAGGGGAGAATACTCTCGCAAGGCTAATGGAGGCGGGTAACGGCCTTATTTGGCCGTTCGGATGGCTATAGACAGAAGGAGCGGGAGCATGGTTGCAGGAATTAGACTGGGGGAGATCTGTGGCCTTGGTGGTATAGCCACTGGAGACAGTGTCATGGAGAAATTAGAGGTGCGGATATTTTCTGATAGAGAGGCCGTACTGAGGGCTTTGAGCAAGCCTTTTGGGAGAATGATGATGATGATGAGCGTGAAATTGATGGGAAAAATGTAGGAGAAGGCTTAAATACCTTAGCTAGAGGGGCAAGGTGCAGCTCTTCTGGGTTCTGGGCATGCGGGAATAGAGGGCAATGAGTGGGCGGATCGGCTGGCTAGGGAGGGATCCTCCATACCTTTTTGTGGTCCCGAGCCAGCCCTTGCCGTCACTAAGAGGTTCTGTGATAGTCAGATAGACAATAGGGTACGAGAGTTTTGGAGAAATGCTGGGAGGACACGCAGGGGTGCCTCCAGGCTAAAAGATTTATCAACAAAACTAAGCAGGGGTTTCAGATTACCTCCTGTCCCTTAGTAGGATAGGACTGAGGACCTTGGTGGGTGTAGTGACTGGACGTACATGGGTGGCTAGTCATTTGCATAATATAGGGAGGACGTCTAGTCAGTCCTATTTGTCAGAACTGTGACGAGAGAGTTGGGGAAACGGTGTATCACTATTTATGTCAGTGTCCCCGTTTCGCTGGTACTAGTTTCATGAATTGGAGTATAGGACATCACCCTCGCCTGGGAGGATTGGAGATGAAAGATATTTTAGGATATTGTAGACAAACCGGGGAGATTAATTAGGGGTATGATTTGGGAAAAGGATTTGAGTGTGTAAACTGAATATGTTCTGTGCAAGGCTGTGTTATCACACTGTCTGACAAACGCATCCTGAAGATGGGCGAACGCCCGAAACCGGTCGATGACCTCAAGAAGAAGCAGGCTATCACGGAAAATGTCTCTGATAAAGGATAAAAGCCATATAGGCTTAGGTCCTAGGCCGGGCCGTAGGCAGCCGGATTTGATAATAAAAAGCTACTGTGATATCTGTTGCCAGCTTATTTCTTTTTTTTTAGGAAGGGTACAGTCTCAGATTTCTTCACATTTCACAGGAAATTGATCTGTAAACCAAAGGAAGCTTTATAGATATCCGTGCTTATATTCTGATTATCCTAGTCCCTGGAAGCTAGGGACAGTTTCTAGAGAGATTGGAGGAAGCTTGGATTGTCACAAATTCAAGCAAGGCGCCAAATACATTGGCACGGATGGTGTAAGTATTCTCTAAGAGTTCGTTATAAAACTTTTTGTCTTTCCTTATTTTCAGGCTAGCGCATCAACTAGCGAAGCATGTTCCGAAATGCCGGGTTCGATACCAGCCACTGGTCAACCGCTACAAGACCTGAACGCCCTCTTTGGAAATCCACAGTTATTAAACATAGCATCGCAAATGTTGTCTGATCCCACAATGCAAAATATGTAAGTATTATCTCTTGATATATCTAGTGTGAAACACTCACACGTCTTTTTCTTACTTCTAATTAATACAATTTAACCAAGAAATTTTAGTTGGACTGATCATAAACAAGATGGTGAGGGTTAGGTTTTCGTCTAAAGTGCTATCATACTTGATTACAAGATTCTGCCATCTAAACAGAATTAATTAGAAATCAAGGAGTGCCAAAAAATTCTCGAGTTTCAAGAAAATTAGTAAACCGGAAGTGTTTTTGTTTTTTTCCCTAGTTTTCGCGATTGTCTCCTCATAAAAACAAACCGACGAATTTCATTAAATTTGATCTTATACTGACTATAAAATTTATCGAGTAAAAATTTTCTTTTAAACTGCAGTAAGTGAATGAAAGTTTTGTGAGGGTTTCACAACAGTTTTTTTTATTTTAATTTTTAAGGCGCGTCAACATGTTATGGGTCATTGGCGCCCGGAGTGCTTTTCAATGCCAGTGCCGGCTTCCGGACAGTGTTCTCTTTTTCCAGACAACACTGTTGTTATTATTTTAATTTTGTTTCAGGATGAGCAGTTTGATTGCCAACGGCTTGGGCCAAGAACGTGGTGCAAGTGGCATGCAGGAATTGCTTAATGTGTAAGTGCATTTTTTTTTTATACCATACTTGCATTCCGCTGCAACAGGAAGGTATTGATGATCGTAACCAGATTTTTGTGATATTTTTAAAGGTTTCGAACGGGAAAGATTGCACGTTTTGTGGTTTTCCTTGAGCCTGAACAAAGATATAGCTTTTGTGAAACACTCACACGTATTCTCTCTATTACTGCAGTTAATTTTAAAAATGCATTTATTTCTCAATGTACTTTCCCTTTAGTTCAATACACTTTGTCCAACGTTTCTCCAATAACTGGATTCCCGATCCTGAAGTACGATTCTGCAAGGTCTTCAAAATATCCATTTACCGCTGCTATCACCTCTTCCATTTGACCCAAAACTTTTTGACACAGATTTCTTAAGGTTTGGGGGAATAGATGGAAGTCAGTGGGAGCCAAATCTGGCGAATAAAGAGGATGTTCCAACAATTCATACTTCAAATCTCTCAGTTTTCCCATTACCAAAGCGTCTTTCTGGGCTTTTAGGGGAGGAGATGGTATTATGTTTTCCATTAAAGTGCCATTTCAGTTTATTATACGAATTCTAATCATCTAGAATTAGAATTAGATTGACACGGGGGGGGGCTCTAACGCAGGCACTGCAGCCTACCCATTGCGGCTTATTATGCCAACCCCTTAATATCCAGTAGAGGAATCCTCCCCTCTTCACGAGGTCCCAGGATCTTCCCCACCAGTCCTTCTTGAAGTAAGATTTCCTCCGGTCTCAAGGTCGTACCTCACTCTGCCGATTGCGACGAAATCAAACAACAGGTGAGAGGCCGTCTCCACCTCCTCCTAACACAGTCTACACAAGGGCTCCGA